>JANSTQ010153218.1:3340-21808 GCA_026167885.1 Bergia puertoricense
ATAACTAAACTCAGAGTTCGTACCATATTTTACATCTTCATTCCCTGACTTCTTATGACCTTGTTTTACAAAATCCATGAAATGAACGTATGAAAATGTCCAAAATTTGATAGGTTATGAAACTGTTTGCCATGATTTGACGACAAAATTTTACTTCATTCACACATGAATCTGACTTGCCATGACTTTGTATGACCATTTCCAGGTTTTCCTGGCCTGAATTTTGAAATGTTGAAATTCCATGACCATATACATCAGTACTGATATGAGTTTCCTCAAGGTCAAGGAAGAAAATTGTTTAAAATTCACAGGGTTCAAACAGAAATTTTTACAATGAACTTCCATGACTTTTTCATGACCTTACATCATTTCCCTTGTTCCAAGAAATATCTCATCACCTGCTGTTTTCGGCTATGGTTTTGATACTGTACTTCTGTTTCCACCAGGAAGAATCGAACAAGAAAAAAATGTGAAATCCAGCGACCTTTCAATGACCTAAAGTCCATGACTTTTCCTGGAAAATATATTTCAAACTCTGTGACTTCTCGTGGCTTTTCTATGATTATGTGAACATTGAGTGAAATCAGTAGTATAACATTAGTTTTTGCCTGACCTGATACCATTTCATCTTGGCTGTGTGTGCCGACTCTCGTGCGGCTGCTAAGCTCTGTTCCAAATCTTTTAGTCTTGTGTTGAGTTTGTTAATCTACGCAGGAACACGGAAAGAGAGATTTATCATTCAAAGATCGTTAAATAACTATTCGCATCTACCGGAATGCTTCATGAGAAAGTATTTCATCAGGGTTCGTAGATATATTTTAATCTGCGTTACTTTCGAAAACTTCCCTGACAGTGTTTTTGAAAAACGATGATTTAAACTCTGAAAATATCCCAAGAAATGGCGGGTTACGAATCTCCGCTTGCCAAAATTTTTACTTAGTTCAGATAAAGATTTTCAATGACTTTTTATGGCCAGTTATGAATTTTCCACCTTTTCGAGGATTTACTGATTATGAAATGTAGAAATTCCACGATTTCCCAGGTTTTTCATGACCCACACAAGCCCTGTATTACACAATAATGTGATAAATTTCCCCAATACAAGCAGCATATCTTCTATTCTGGTTCACGCTGGCGCCTACGTTTCGTGTCCGATCACATTTGCAAAAAAACCCCCAATTTTAAGGAAAAATAAAGGTACATGCATTGCTTCCTCTTGTCGAACACTAACTGAAGAATATCTGGACTTCTACTGCACCAGTTTTTCTGTTAACAGAAACTTACCTCACTCTCTTTTGCATCTAACTCTTCTCTGCAACTCTACAATGAAAGCGATTGCACCATTACTTTTCACTAAATCAGTGATAAACATACATATAATCAAAGATGAAACTCATTTTTGTTAAAACCGTTTACAATATGCATTGAATCTTTAAAAATTTTCCTAATTTGTAGCTCACTGTAATGTGGAAAGTTGCGAAGGCTAACCCAATTATTGTCAGCCAGGCCCAAGAATTTATGTGGCTATGACCTTATACTAAAGTACTTTTTAAACAAAACAAAAAACTAAAAACTCATTTAAAAACTCATTTTAAAAACTCATTTCAGCCTCATTTCTTACATTAATTCAACCGGCTTTACACTAAATTCCGTTTTGTTGACTTTATCGGTATTTAATAACAATTTTTTTCACTCGCACTTGCTGGATATGTGATAGTTATAGCCTTGGCGCTGTGCCCCTCGTTGGCTATCCATCACTTGTTGTGCCCCTCTTTGGCTATCCATCACTTCACATCCAATGCGTGTTCGTGCAACAATTATTAAATGTCCGTTTCTACAGATTATTGCAAACAATCGCAAACACACACTACCATATACAAAGAAACACCCATACTGATGAGACACACACAAACATACCTCTAGGGTGCAATTTCCGGCCTCACTTCTCGAGCGCAACTGTTCAAGAGTCTCTTTGTCATGCAGTTTGTTCTTTAGTTCCTGAGGGATTCACCAAACATTGCGTATCAGTTCACAACGGCACTGGTGTTACACATTGGTATAAGCCAAACCTGTGAATAGCACTGTTCGAGCGCTCTCATTGGCGTGAACCGTAGGTTTGAAAATAATTTCTTGCTTTGTTTTCTTTGCACAACGGCACTTTACAGTCTTTATTCACTGATTTGGTATACACTAAAACAGTTATTTCCCTAGCAATGGACATTCACCTCGCCACGCATCACGGGTAACCACATTTTCGGGAAATACATCATTATATTAAATATCCTGACTGGTATCCTAGATGTCATTTCAGTTATAAATCATCCTAGTCAAATGTAAGACATGTAAACACAGTGGAGTCACTCAGAGCACCAAGAGAAAGATCACTGCTAGTTGCCCAATTTCACTATGACGTACAACATCAAAAACAAAATCACTGTTATTTTCAACCTAAAAAATCGTGTCTGTTGCTGTATTCACACCACTCACTTCACTGGCTTTCAATTAATCATGATTAAAAACAGTTTTACAGTTTACTGGCTTGATAATTACTTTATCGTTACAATGGTCAAATGCATCTTTCAGAATCCGTAAAACTATATCAAGACATGATATCACCAATATATTTACGTCGAACAATACAATCATCTTTAGTATTTGGTATGAAAGCGGTAAGTATCTCACTTTCAAACACTTTCACGCAATGGTTCTGAATTAGGAAATTCTTTGTCTTTGTAGGATACCTTGTTCCATTTAAAGTTTGTCACTTTATTTATTTAAAGATTAGTCCAATGAACATGTAGATAAACAATTTAGAACATGCCATGGAAGGCTACGAAGTGACCCACACAAGATAAAAGAGTTTGCCACTCAATTACTGCTTGTCAATAGTGTTTTATGCCAGGATAACAAAACAGAAATGAATGAACGCTTACCCGGACGAGTTTCTCAGCTTTTTTGCCTTTCTCTTTGTATTCCTGTGAAGGTAAAACGACGAAACATTTATCTCAAAGTACAATGGCCAATGCAAATTATATTTCGGTTTCTCTGAACTCGTTTTCGTGCAAACACAGTTGATTAATAAAAAAAACCAGGGTGTTTTGTACGCCAATTGCGGTAACCACAGAGTATAATGGTTGATAAGTAAAAGACTTTAAAACGGTTGTAGCACCAGCTAATAACAAATGGCAGCAATCCGTTATGGTGACTTTACGAAAGTCATTGTAAAGGTCAGTGACACAGTGAATGGAAGACAGGTGAGAACCCCCTGAAACGGTTCAGGTCAATCTTTGTTTACTTGTTTAGAACTCATTAGCAAGAACCCCAACTTCATCGGATCAATCCCGGTTTCTGGGAAATGACGCACCTACCCCTCCCCTAAACCCAAAGCTAACCATAACCCCAACCTTGACTCTAACCCTAAGCTAAGGGAGGGGTGGGTGGGTAGTTTCCCAAAACTGGGATTGATATGGTGCCAAGAGGTTGCCACTCTGTCAAAAATCCCACGTACATGTATTTGCTTGTAGAGTCTTAAAAAATCTCAAAACTTCAAAAGAAGGTTTCTCCGTTTGACTTTTCAACTAGTCAATCCTAAAACTTGGCTTGATAACTATTCTTGATATACTCTTCGTTAATATTTGGTTCACCAGTTTATCCAACGAAATTTTAAGTCTTTCTAATGTCAAAATATAAACACCTTTAGGAGAATCTTTGCTAAGGTAATAGATTACATTTTGGATAACTTGCATAAATCTAAATTTAAGAATTCGCAGAATGACAGGTCATGGCATAGACAGTACTCGTGGTACTTTTTGAATGACAAGTCTTTAAAAAATCCAAAACTTATAGAGAATGTGAAGTTTGATAAGCCTCGGCTAAATCTCTGCCCTGGGGAAACGAAACCCTGGACGGCCAAAGACAACCTGGCGCAGGACCGTTCAGGCTGAATTAAATGAATTGATCATGACATGGAAACGAGGCCCAGAAGTTAGCAAAGAACCGCCCAGCATGGTGTCGGCGCGTAGCCTTATTTCCCACTAGGGAAGAAGGGGATAACTGAACTGAACAGAAATCTCTATATATTTTGAAGGTTACCCTCACCACCATAGTTACTTGCCAACTTTCTCTGTTGACTCGCCTACTCACCTCTGCCAACTTGGATTTTGTAGTTAGTTCTTCAGTTAGCTGTTTACTTTTCTTTTCAAACTCTCGAACTGTTTTCTCATACTGCTCTTGAATTTTCTATAAAGAAAATAGATTTATTGATAGAGCTGTGTTGCGAGTCTCAAAGTGTTCATAAGAATTACGAAACCAGGACGATGCTGGCTGCGTAAAGAATCCCTAAATTTGTACTTTCTTCTCTTCTTCTTCGCTTCATACACCATTCAATCGTGTGAGCAGTAGGCACCAGAAATTGCAGCTTTCAGGCCGAACAAACAACTGATGCAAGTATGCTTCCAGGCAAAAAACCCGAAAATTGGATTTTTGACGTTTTGGTGGAGTTTAACCCAAAAAACTGTAGTTAACGATACATGTTTTCGCACATTTTTTTAACATTAAAAACACTGCTTGATTGATTCTGAATCCAAATAGTAAAGGAAACAAGATACATGTGACGACTAATTGTATAAAATACATGAAATACGAAAATAGCCGGTCCTATGGACGATGGGCTAGATTTAATCCTCATCCGTGGCATGTATGCATGACCACTGCAGAACATTTTCAAAAGCAAATTTTTGAATTTTTTACATTCTAGACAAATGGTCAATATCTTTCACACGAAAAAGAAAGACGTGAAAATTGCCTGTGTGAGAGAACTTTTTAATCACTTTCTTGTTGTGTGAGAGAACACTTGAATCGCTTTCTTGTTTTTCCCTAAAAATATTGTACACACCATGATAAAAACGCTTTTAAAACCAATGCTACTGATATCTGTTAGTTTACGTCAAACATGTTTTGCCATTCTTTTTCTTCTTTGCAGCAGTATACATGTCATTCATGTCGTGACTTCTTTTCGAACAATTTACATATACCTTTCAACAATTTCTTGAAACTCAAATGTTTTGCTGAACGAGTAAGCCCCTTAACATTTCATTGCAAGATTTCCGTTTTGTATGGGATTCTCAAGAATTAAACATGCAAATTGTCAACTTAAGGTGAGCCTTAGTTTTCAAATTACTTAACATTTTGATCTTCTTCATCGATGGCACAAAGTGTTACACTGAACGTTTTGTAGATGTAACAAAGACAAACCTGAATTTGTTGTTTGGGTTTTCCCAGTGCAGTTCTAACTTGCTCCTTATACTTCTGTTATAAACAAAGAAATAGGTAAAAAGGTAAGTAATTAATCTACAGAGATCTGTTTAAGAGAACTGTAGGTCGTACTTACTTCAATTTCCTTATTCTTGGACTCCAGGTCCCCCCTCAAATCATCGATAATTCTGCAAATTTGATTAAAGAAAAAAAATATGTTTAGGAAAGAAAGGAAAAAACATTCATCTGTAATAAAAGAGTTGGATAACCAATTGGCCAGAGTGTCACTAAGGCGGACCCCACAAGGGAAGCGAAGCAGGGGCAGGCCCAAAACAACTTGGCGGAGATCTGTTGAAGCAGAGCTGAAGGAAGCAGGAATGAGTTGGGAAGCGGCAAGCACAATGGCGAAAGACTGGTGGAAATGGAGGACCCTTGTGAAGGCCCCATGTGCCACCTGGGCACAAATGGGTTCCAAGAGAGAGAGAAAAGAGTTGGATCAATGCAGGTTTATGGGTAACAAACCACCTACCCCTCCCCTACACCTATCCCGGCCCAACCTAACTCTAATCCTAACCTAAGGGAGAGGTAGATGGGTGTTTGTTCAGAAACCTCCATTGATATAAAGAGTTACCTGGAATTAATTATACATACAGCTGTAACACCAGCTTTTCTTTTAATTACGCATATGAGCGCTATTCTATAATGAAGGATGCTAGTAAGTTTTCAAATGACCGGGTAAAAATATGCACAATTATTAGTTTGGGCTGCATCTGTGAAGCAAAAGGTCTGACAACCTGAGATGGCCGGATTCTTCCCAAAACCTTATAGTATTCTAGGAAATTAAAATGCGAATTGTAGAAATTTGCATTAATCTTGATTTTAAGTTTAATGACCATAAATTTCCTTCAGTGTTGGTTTTGGCAACGTTAATTTAGTGGATCGTTATTTTTTCTTTATTTTGACAAAATTTGTCAAGTACTCTACATTAATCCTAAGTCGCAGATGACAAAAATTTCTTTGTTCAGAAGAATTAAACAATGAAACGTTTCTGATAAACAAAGAAATTTTCGTCTGTAGACCTGCCCCTTATTCAAGAAGAGTGGAAATGCCACAACTGATCTCTCCCGGCCTTAATCCGTATACATGTACGGTATCTAGAGTGTGAATTGTGTCTCAGATCCGGGTAAAATGTAGAGCTTCAGACGCGACAAACTAAATTCTGCGAATTAAGTTCCTGAACAGATCGGCATTTGTTTCAATTACGTTCGCCGTCTGATTGGGGATCGACCAAGACGTTCTTTCGCCTGGTGCAGACGGAAATAAGGTCCAGGCCAGTTGAATTGAGTTCGACGTTTGACGCAACAGTTGAACTTAATCTATATTGGGTCGACCCAAACTACAATTTAGTTCGTAAGTGAAAATCAACATTTGACCGGGACCTCATTCACCAAATAGCATGAAAATGTTCACTTCGGGATGCTCAGTTAAGTCTGCAAGAACCAGCTGTCTATGCCCAGCATTGTCCTGTAACCTGTATGTTCTGTTGTTGTGTTCTGAAGTATGAGTTCTCTGAGTCACAAGCAGAAAGTGTTTTGTCTATTTTAATCATGTTGCTTTCCTCGATTAGGACGTTTAACCTCCTTGAGTTGATTTTCTGGAAAGGAAACTGCTTCGCCCTTCAGCTCTCATTAATGTAATTGGCGTTAAATTCTTGAGGCGTAGTGGTCGAGCGGTTAGCGTGTCTGACTCGTAACTGGCCGAATTAAGGTCGTATGTTCTCGAATCCTTGAGCAAGATAGTTTACCCGACTTGTTCCAGTCGACTCAGCTGTATAAATGAGTACCAGCTGCTACTGGGGGCTAACCTGCGACGGATTAAGCCTGGTTCACACTTGTGAAATAAGCACAAGCACAAGAGCAAGCATAAGTAAAAGTTGTTCACACACGTGAAATAAGCACAAGGAAAACGACCATACGCACGCGCAGAAATGATGCCTGTGCCCGTAGAGGAATGGTGACGACAACAGGTCAAGGGCGCTTGTGCTTATGCTTGTTTCACAGATGTTCACACTGGTGAAATAAGGGAAATAAAAATAAGCACAACCATTTATCCTTGTTTCACGGACGTTCACAATGGAGATACAAGCGAAATAAGAATGAGCACAAGCATAAGAAAAAAGAAAATGTTTCTTTTTCTTGTGCTTGTGCTTGTTCTTGTGTTTATTTCGTGCATGTTCACACTGGAATTTTCCTGTGCTTGTGCTTGTGCTTGTTCTTGTGCTTATTTCATACATGTTCACACTGAGATTTTCCTGTACTTGTTCTTGTTCTTGTGCTTATTTCATACATGTTCACACTGGGATTTCCCTGTACTTGTGCTTGTTCTTGTGCTTATTTCATATATGTTCACACTGGGATTTTCCTGTACTTGTGCTTGTTCTTGTGCTTATTTCATACACGTTCACACTGGGATTTTCCTGTGCTTGTGCTTGTTCTTGTGCTTATTTCGTGCATGTTCACACTGGGATTTTCCTGTGCTTGTGCTTGTTCTTGTGCTTATTTCATACATGTTCACACTGGGATTTTCCTGTACTTGTGCTTGTTCTTGTGCTTATATCATGTATGTTCACACTGGGATTTTCCTGTCCTTGTGTTTGTTCTTGTGCTTATTTCATGCATGTTCACACTGGGATTTTCCTGTGCTTGTGCTTGTTCTTGTGTTTATTTCATACATGTTCACACTGGGATTTCCCTGTACTTGTGCTTGTTCTTGTGCTTATTTCATGCATGTTCACACTGGGATTTCCTTGTACTTGTGCTTGTTCTTGTGCTTATTTCATGCATGTTCACACTGAGATTTCCCTGTACTTGTGCTTGTTCTTGTGCTTATTTCATGCATGTTCACACTGGGATTTCCCTGTACTTGTGCTTGTTCTTGTGCTTATTCTTATTTCACAAGTCAAGTGTGAACCAGGCATTAGCGTCCTGTCCAGGGGGAGTCACAAACTCTCATCCGCTTAATACTACGGAAACCGGAGATAAGCGCCGGTCTTATGAGCCACTTGGCTCGGGAAAGGATTTAGCTTATCTTTAAATTAGTGAAGTGTTAACTTCCTATCAAAAGATTTACATACTTGTCCTTCTCATCCAAGGTCGCCTTCAAGTCTTGTTGAAGTTGTCTTTGGTCTTCATGAAATCCGTCTGTGCTCTCGAGCAATTTCTCATTTAGTTGCTGGTTGATGTTAGCTGTCTCCGTCTGCACAACATAAAGAGGCAAACATTAGAATATCTCAAGGAAGAAAACATCTTTTTAGTTGAAAGGCAGAGAAGAGAAGTGTCAATTGTGTATATTTACGATCCTGCAGTCAAACTGAATTTGGAAAGTAAGTGTGGGTAAATTAACACTCACCCTAGCTTTTGTGAATTGCAGTTGCAATATCGACTGATTAGTTGATACAGCTGACTTCGATAAAATGGATGGAGCGAATAGATATGTTTTACAAAAAACTTTCCACCAAAAGTTTTAGTCAATTTTTAAACTTCACGATGACACTAGAAATGCCAATTAAATTTGCATGTACCAAATCTTACAACCAGTTTATAGAATATTTTTGTACAATCTTTATTGATATCAACAAAACTCTACTACGTTTTGTATTTTACAAACTATGTTGAAATACACGTTGTATTGTGCTTTCACGATCTATATTCCTCCAGTAACAGTTCACGTACCAGTTTATCTGCCATCTCCTCGACATCTTGTTTTGCAGTTATTAGCTCCTATACATGGATAAATGACAGAATGATTTTAAATTTTGCATAAAAAACTGGCAACTTTAGGTGAACCTCAATTTAGTTTCTCTCTCTAACAAGTACATACATATAAACTCCTTTTTTACTTTATCAGGACAGCTTGTTCATTTACAATTCCAAGTTAACACCAAAAAACTTTCGGACTTTTCGGGACAGGTCAGGTAGGAAAACACACTATTATAGTGCTTTTATCTAATTTTGCCGCTTTTTCATTTATAAATAAGAATTGTCGTTGTTTAAAGAACAATTGCAACTCTGAACAAGTTTTGACCACTTTTTGACATTATCAAAAAAATCCAAGATAACATTATAAACCTATGTTTGCTGTACGGCTACAGTATGCAGCCAGGCGCGCTCTTATAACATTTAATAATATTAATAATAAAATTTAATACTTGATACTTATTAATTTTATATTAATAGTATTATTGTTATTGCCTGGCAAAGTTAAATGAATAAATAAATAAATAATTCTAGATTTGAGTTTGAAGCTTTAGCTCCTCCCCAATATTTTCAAAATTTTAAAGAGTTAGTGAGAAAAAGTGTGTTCAGCCCCCCACTCCCCCCAATATTGAGTCAATAATCAGCTCCCCCCCCCAAATCTCAAAGAAGCTCCATGGTCTGTGTGGCTATCTACAACCTCATACCCAGTGCATGTTTGTGAAATCATTTCATTTACTGTTAATTAGTATTTAAAGCCAGGAGGTTATCAAACTGCATTTGTGAGAAGGCTGTCACTCAGAGAGAAATTATAAGAGAGCTCAAAACTGTGCTGGATGGAAAGGTGAAGTCAAAATCCTATATTCTGCCATGGAGTAGAAGACAATGATGAATGACAATTTCTGGATATGAGCAAACATAGCATACTGTACTACAATGTATGTAAATGTACCTTCTCAATCTCTTTGACTTTTGCATTGTAGCCTTCACGCATCTCTCTCAGCTCCTCATTGTGGTCTTCCTTGATCTTAAGAAATAATATTTATAATAATAATACATGTAATAATAATTATAACTACTAAAATATTCTTTGAACAAAAATTCAATACAATAATATAACATTATTTTATTAAACTTTAAAAATTTGCTAACTACAAAGCTGGATAAAACATATATATGTAACAAAGTAAACTCACTTGCTGCATTTGTACCTCAGCTTGGTTTGCTATTGACTCCACTGCATTTCTGGTTGAGAAATAATTTAAGCAAATCACTCAAGAGATAACAATAACAAAAATAATAATAATAATAATATTAACAACAACAATAATAATAATAAGAAGAAGAATTAGCAGGACTGTTTTAAATTAGTACTAAGAATTATATTTTAATTTTTAATTTTAATTTTTTTTTGTAAGTTACTTGAAAGTGCTCAACGAAATCTTACCAAATTTCAGATTTTAATCAACTTTCAATTTTCATCAAATATATTTAAGGGTATTTCCTATCGATCTTTAGGCTGCGCAATATCGCCCTACTGGGCCATTTCGCTAAAACAGCATATGGATGTTTACACTGCTTTATAATAATATTTAATAATAATAATAATAATAATAATAATAATGTCTTTATTCCACCAGTCAAAATACACAGCAATAGAACTTTACATGTACATTAAAAATACAATTAAAAAGGAACAATTATAAACAATTACAATTTTTTTATACAAAGTAATAACAATATTATCAAAGATAACATAAAAAACTAATCAATGAATAATTTATATTTATAACATTATTGACACTTTTTTTGTTAACCTAAAAATTCCAAAGCTAAGCCAATAATCACCATGGACATGTAGAATTAATCATTCACAATCATAGGGCTTTCCCAGGGTATAGTATAAGTTAGAATCTTCAACACATTTGGAAGTAAGTTACTTGCAGTTTGTGGTAGACATTAAGAACAACTCTACCCACTAAATAATATTAAAGAACTAATTAAATTAAGTTCACAAACACTTTTAAAATACAGTGAAATTTGACTTACGAAGCCTTAACAAGAAGTCCATGTTTCTCCAACAGCTCCTTCTTCAATTTCTCAACTTCAACCTTTAATTCAATGTTCTGTGGAACAGCAGTTCAGAATCATTATAATATTTATTTGGTTAACTTAAGACATGTCTAATTTTCTATCACATTTTTTACTTTGATCATTAGGCGTATTGTCAGGATTAAAGTAGTGTATGCAAGTATGCCGAGTGTTTGCACTGATCCACAGTCAATGAATTTACTGCTATGGTCAAGCTATAAAACTGGACCTATGTTTAGCTGAAACTTTAAAGGAAATTAAATTTCTTTATTTTATAAATATCCAAAAACACTAAATTTGGTCTTCATAAAGTATCATTGGTTGTACAGTAGAAAGACTCCAAGGAAAGTGTGTTTCCTTTAGAAACCAACACATATGTTCAGAGTGACCCAGATACTCATTATATGCAGGTTTTTAAAACTTACATGTACAAACTTGTACAACTTACTGCCTTAAAGATATCTTCTGGTGTATCGTCCAGGGACCTGTTCATACGTTCTTCAAGGAAGTAAATCCTTAGCTTGAGGCCAAAGTTCTCCTTCTTCAGTTCTGCAATTTGCTGTGATAAATTATATTCAATTTAAAGGGATCATCTTAAAAAGAAACAACTGGCGGCTTTGTAAAGGTATAATTTAATACATGGCTGTACATTTTTATGCTTAGGTCTTTAAATTCGATGTGTATTTTTTTGTTGTACAGAAAAGGGTTAGCCTGGCTGATGATGACTTCACTTTCCATAAAAACATGTAGGAAGAAAACTTCAGGGATTCACGTAGCTTAATGGTGCATTTACCATGAAATACTTACATGTACAATGTATGGTAGAAAATATTATTTTTGTTTACTGTACATATAAAAGAGAGAATAAAATAAGTGTGAACTCATTATGACAAACAATTTTCAATTAATTGTTAGTAAATTAAGTTCCTAATTAAAAATACAACATGACACCCCCAAAGCAATGTGACTGATTTACATTGTATACATGTCAGATTTTAGTCAAACTTTCTAGTAAGTAAAACTCTAGGTTCTAGCTTGTCAATATGGTTAGTCGTATTGAATTTCGAAGGTTTACAGTAATTCATGAAAAGTACATGTAGTTTTTTCACCCAGACTTTATATTTTCACTTGAAATCAACCAGTTCATTTTTTGTCACACAACTGCATCCAGTTGTACAAGTCCAGAAAGTCCAGACTTTGTTTTTTAAAACTTTTCCTTGTCTTGAGAAATTATTTTCAATTTCCAGATTCTGTGAGAATCAGGCATGAAAATCCAAACCACCACTTGACATCAAAGCTTTGCAACAGCTAACAAAATGGCAGAAAGACAAACTAGTCACTAGTGTAATGTAACAGAAAGAAACTAGCTACGTATGCATAAATTATATTAATTATAGACCAATAAGATTACAAAAGCTTTGATTACTTTTAAAGATAACCAATGCCTGAAAAACATTAACCCTTGCTACTGTACTGTTGCAGTTAATTCACAGTTTTCATAAAACAGTAAATTGTATGTTCTTAATAGGGCTCTTTCATAGCTTTGCCCATGCTCAGGGATTTATTGACAAAAACCTGTTTCAAGCTAAAATATCTACAGATCAACAGACAATGTTCAGATACCAGTCTTACCTAGTAATTTTTTCAAGAAATAAATGCTATGGATGGGCTGTTCTAGGATGTGATTAAGTTGGATTGGAGTTGTCAATTCTTGTGTTCCAGGCCAGAACACAATGTAATAAATTGTTTTAAAATGCATAAAGCCCTAGCAGAAGTAATCAATTACTGTCTTTTTAGTGGATTAAGATGTTTTCTTCTGAAATTGTTTGGATAAATAATGTGAAAATGTAACTTCTGAAAAAGAAAAAAACCAGTGATTCAGCCATGAAAGAGCTACTTTAAGCATTTATACTGTAAGTGAAAAATACATTAATTTTATATTTAATTGTATGCATGTTGTCATCACTCTTGTAATGTTTGCTAGTTAATCAAATACTTAGGGCAAGTGAGTTTAGAGGTCAGACAAACTGTATATAATTGATTGCCGTATACAGTATCATCAAGTGAACACAAGTCAATATATGATGTTCAAAGTGCATCAAGTACAGTACTTGTCTATTAATAATTTCAGCCAAGTAAAATTATAATCCAAACCTCAAAACAAGCCTTTGCCATCACAGTTGATTTGCTTTTTGGCAAGTGCCAAGTCTCAAATGCAATAAGCAACATAAAACATGTTTTTCAGTTGAAAGTCAGCTCAGACCGTGATGTTGAACTACAGTATGAAGCCATTAAATCCATTATAATCCTGAATAAATGATGTTCAACTGTATGTAACAACATTATGTGTCAAGAAAAATATAGGTCTGATCACCCAGTAAAACATATTTGACAAGAAAAAGTGAAATCTTGACACATTCAGCTGCAGCGATTTCAGCAGATGGTGTTCAGCAAAACCTATTATGTTTTATTTAAATGATATATCATGTTTCATTCATGCTTTCTGGAAAGAATTAATCTGGTTTACAAAAGCTGTGAGATATAAAACAAAGATCATGACTGTTTCAGAGGTAAGTTGAAAGGGATATTCAACAGTTTAAGCAGCAATCATAACCTCATCCTTTTCCAAACAAAAGAAAATGTCTGAACAAAGTAGACTTCTGATTTAGTGAAATAATATTTTTCTTCTGTCAATTAAATATCTTAAAACAGAACTTCATATTAATCACAAATTTACACCAATTGTTTTAAACTTTCAAAATTACAAAACAGCAAAAAATAATGCTCTTTGTATAGAAAAGAATGTTAATTAATAATTTTACCCAAACTTTATAACATTTTATTTCATTCAACATAAAATGTGCAACATGTAAATATTAATCATTTTTCTTATAATTAAATGTGCTATTAATACTATTGTTCCATTTGTTATAATAATAATAATGATAATAAAATCGCTAAAAATACTAAATACTATTTATACAATAATAATAATAATAATAATAATTATTATTATTATTACATTATTATGCATGTTCGCTATAATTTAACCTTGTTTCACCACATTCTTAGGTGTCTGACCATTTCTAACAACATTTGTTTGAAACAAACTCAAACCTATTCTAAGGTGTATCTCCTTTAATAGTGTTGATTTGTTCAATGTACATGCACATGCACTATTATGGAAATTTCTCAAGATTGTAAATATTGTGCTGATCAAAACTATATACTGGTAAGATTTCTTTGCACCAATAAGTGCTATATATAATGTTACCATAGCAACCATAACAATCCTTTTAAATTAATTTTACAAGCTTAGGGAAATCAGTTTTTCTAATACTACACATATTTGATAAAATGTTGTTACATTTATTCAGCCAAAAGCTCACAACACTTTGAAGGCTTTTGATTCAACAAAATTAAGTGTATGAATGAGGAAAACTATTTTGAAAATAAATAAATTTCTGAATGTATCAATTGCCCTAAAAGTATCAAATTTCCAATTTGTAGTCAGAAAGGTCTGGTTTGCACATTTTGCATTTCCCATTTTTTTCTTTCTTTACTTAGCAATTTTTAAAAAGAACTAGCTTGAAAGCATTTTGGAGGAGCCATGATGGCACATTTGAAAATTTAAGGTAGTTTTCTGGTGGTAATGGTTGCCATAGTTACATGGGCAAAGTGCAAACTAACTCTCCCACTTATTCACTTTCTGTGAACTCCTGTCTCCTTCACTCCTGGATGTCCTACCCCCACATGGCCACATCTCAAAATGTTCAAATTATATAGGTATGTATTTTGTTGACTGGGTGTCCTCCCCTTACATGGCTCGAAATATTGAGATAATGTTTTGGTTTTACATTTGTCATTAAAAGTGTATTACTAAAATTGAAATGTTTAACGCTTTTACCACCTCTATAAGAAATAAAATCCACTTACAAATTCATGATCTTTCAAAGTCTTGGTCTGTGGTGACCCATCTCCAGCCACTCCTAAATTATGTCATGAATGAAAAATATGTTACAAATATTATCATTTGTAAACACAATTTATTAACTCTTTCAGCCCCAGCCATTTTAGCACTAAAAATTAGTTGTTTGGTTGTGAGACGAAAGGAATTATAATGTAAGCTATAGGACATAAATTTTGCAGGAATTTTTTTACAAATGGGCAAGTGTTTGTGTCTGGCAGGAACACATTTTTACAATTTGGGATAACCTAAATTTTCTGACAGGAACTTTTTTTTGTGATTTGTTGTAAAATTATGTCACAGGAAATGTCTTTTGTAGTGAAA
Source organism: Bergia puertoricense (assembly GCA_026167885.1). Taxonomy (NCBI): domain Eukaryota; kingdom Metazoa; phylum Cnidaria; class Anthozoa; order Zoantharia; family Parazoanthidae; genus Bergia; species Bergia puertoricense. Next base: position 18,728 of record JANSTQ010153218.1, read on the forward strand.
AAATGCTAATCACCACACTCCCTGTGTGTAAAACTGTCGAGTTTTGCACTATGCAGGACAATTAGGGTTGCCGCTTGTTTTGCATTTCCCATTGAGCTCCTACAGCAAGCAATTAAGTAATTAAATGTTCAGCATTAAAATTTGAAAATTTGGGTTTTGTTTTTATGGAGTTTATTTTTCGCAGGAATGTGTTTTGTGAATTGTCCAAAAACCTGCAAAAATCACAAAAATAAACTCCCGTGAAAATAAAAAACTACACAGTATTTAATATGTTAAGCAAAATTGTCCCAAACTGTTAAAGAAGGTGTGGATACAGTTAAGGAGAATCTAGCAACATAAATTATTTTGTCATGCTGGGACTGAAAGGAATAAATACAACCAATTTATGTATTTTTCATGTACTACATACACATAGTTATTATTAATGTGCACACATTATTAAATTAAAATAATTTATTTCTTCAAGAACAAATTATAAAGTCATACGTCACATGTACATGAAAAACAAAATTTAAGTAGTTAGTTTCCAACTGTTGGGCCAAAAGGGAGAGTACGGTTTCCTGACCTGTGATTACGTACAGTACCCTATCATTTATTCTAATTTCGTCATTACAGCCTGAAATTTAAATCAACCAACAATGCATGAATTATCATAATTCTCAAACAAGATTGCTAAGAATGACAGTTTGGCTTTGCAGTCTGGGACAATAATTTTGCAGCAAATTTCTGTAATGTTTACATACACCTGTACTGTACATGTTCATGTACCTAGTATGACGGAGTAGGTCAAAGAGCACTTCATAACTATATAGTATTGTTTTTCTAAACTTGTGTAATGACCCCAGTAAAATACAATTCAACTGAGACATTGCAGCTTTTTAGTGCTACATGTTTTGTATGTAAGTGGGTTACAATGACTAATTTACAGATGGCCACATTAATTTTTTCTTAATTTTCATTAAAACTGTGCATTTAGATTTACATGTAAGAGTAAACACATTTTATAGATTAGTTACCAAAATGTTGTTTTTCCCCTTTTCATCTTTCCCAATTTTAGCACATGTCAAGCAAAGTACTGTCTTGCAATCTACCGGTAACAAAGTTTTGTTTTATAATATAATGAATATGCTACCTAACAAGCACAAACCTGCTTGTAATCAATTTTGGCAGTGGCAGGTGCATTATCCAACTGAGAACAACTTTTTTTGGTAACATCACCTCAGTGGAACACCTAGTGTCTCATTATATTACCTTAGCACTTGTACATTCTGTTTTTATATTTTTATACTTCAATGAGGTAGAAATGAGCACTGTTATCTGATATACAGCAAATGTGTGAAGGGTGATGAACTTGGCAATAGTGAGCAGTGCATTCAACTATACAGTATGTTTTAGTTTTGACAAATGCTTAAATTGTAATAAAATAAATTTGTGGGAAGAACAGTAAAGTATAATCTATACACATGTATGTTTAGCAACAACTTTGTAAGCAATTAAGCTTTTAATTTTTGCACTGGTGCACAGAAAAAAAACTAGAATGAATAAAGCTGACCCAGACCTCAACCAATCAAACGAGAGAGTTCTTCTGTTTAATTTCTGTGCACCAGTACACGAAGTGATTAGTCAGCATAAATATTGTAACTTGTCTTGTGTTTATGGACCTAGTGATCTTTCAGTTGTACTTGAGAAATTTTTGTTAGTACTAGTGCAAAACATGAATATACTTCCTATATACATATAAAAAGTGAAAACTACATGCACATTGAGATTTCACAAAATAATACTATTAGTTTGTGGAGAGTATGCAACCTGCCACAAAATAGTGTAAAGCAATAATTGTTTCACGATTAAAATGGACTGAAAGTTTGGCAACAAGTAAATCTGAGTAGTTAGCTTACTTGATTCATCAGATTCGTCATCAGAATTAAACCCTTCCATCTTTTGGCTTCTAGTCTTTTCACTGAGAAACTTCCAAGGGCTCCGCGAGGAAGTACATATGATGATCGCGTCCCTAACGCGAATTGCTCATGCAGACAGAGTTTAATTTAAATAAAAGCTTTCCACACTTTGTTCACAGCTACTTGTGGTACAAAGTATTATGAAGTGCAGATGTTTTGATTCTGATAACCCGCAAAGATGAACAAAAGAAAATGCCATAATAAAAACCTGCGATTTGCTTCTCCATAGACTCATGTTGAGAGCGCGTGTTTTGTTTTGCAAAAACAGCACGCTCGCGTATTTAGCTGTAGGCGATTTAAACTCGCGCAAAGGAAGTTTATGATTAAAAGAAAATATATCCATAACAACCACGACGTGATAAGATCCCTAAATCCTCGAATAACAAAACAATTTAAAGCCATAACATTAAAGAATGTACATGTATGCAATCAAAGCGAGAATATCTTAGCATCAATTGTTTTGGGGTTTTTTAATAAAGATGACACGAAATATCAATTATGTCAAGTTCAATCATATTATAATCATTTGTAAAATCATACGTATATAATATAAAGACAAAGTGCTCATGAATAAGTAAAGATTAATTGAAAAATAAACCAAATACACTATGTAAATTGTTCTTTTGATAGCTGATTTACCGGAAGCCAAAGTTCCAGTGAAGATGGATGGTTTTGCACCAACTGCCATGTCAGTATCCTCGGATAATCCGATCGATGAATCAAGACCATTTCCACTGGCTCCAGAAGACAATGCCTCTTTGAATTTTGCAAGATTTGTGCTTGAATAAGACAGAAAGAAAATATTAAATATTTCGATGATGTTTTTAAATGAAATCAAACTCCGCGCGCAAAACGCAACGGTAAACAAAACTTGTTGGTTGCAAGCAAGAGGTTTATACCTTCTTTCGAAGTCCAGTGGAAGTGTTGGGTCATCTTCGGCGATCGAATCCATACTTCCAATAATTGCATCCAGATCTGTTTAAGCTACGACGCTATCATGAGTCGTATAAAGAAATTGCATTTTCCGCCATTTTTTTTTCAATCAAACTTTGGAGTGTGCTCTTTTTCAGACAGCCGCTGACCTACTCATAACAAACCAACCCGGTGCGCCCCCCCACCCCCA
>JANSTQ010153252.1:0-11505 GCA_026167885.1 Bergia puertoricense
CCTCCTTTTATTCTTCCTCCTTCTCCTCCTCCTCCTCCTCCTCCTCCTTTTCTTCGTCCTCCTCCTCCTCCTTCTCCTCCTTCTCCTTCTCCTCCTCCTCCTCCTCATCCTCCTTTTCTTCTTCCTCCTTCTCCTCCTCCTCCTCTTCCTACTCCTTCTTCTTATTATTATTATTATATTTCTTCTTCTTATTGTTATTATGTACAGTCCTCAAGATGAAGTAAAAGAAAACTTTGTGAAGACATTTTTCACAGATTGCCCCATATTTTTTATATCATTACAGGTAAGACTTTCGCCGACTTAAATCAACCTTTTTCATGAAAGAAACTGGTATATACATTTCTTTCTAATACGTTTTGTGTATATAATATTAAAAATGTTTTCAGATATGAAAATTTCAGATATGAAAATTTCAGATATAGAGTTCTCGACCGTTCAAAAAGGCTTCTACAACAAAGAGTCAACTTGAAGAAGCATTTTCTTTGCATGTTTGTTATACTATCAACGCTGCTTTCGTGTGAAATCTGCAAAAGATTTTGCTCGTACTGACTAAGAAAGTGTCACAACACCTTCCATCCTTTGTATCGTTTTACTGTTATTTACAACCCGCATTACCATTATTGTTGCCGTTGTCACTTTTAAGTTTTGTCTATCGTGTATTTTGCCAATGCTATTTCCACTAATACTACCATTGTCGTGTCATTGTACTGATACTGTTGTTGTCATTATTATGTCACTTTCAGCTTTATATATAATCTACGATAGCCCAGATCTCTACTATCTTAACTTTATGTCTGTTTGAAATGTCATTCAGTCGCACCCGTCTTTCCGCTTTGACTAGTTGAGAGCCAATTTTTAACTTTAATTTGGACAAATCTGTGTTTTTAATTTTTGCTCTTAGTATCACTGGAAGCATTTGATTCCAATTGTCACAAGCATGGTTGATTCTACGGCTATGGACGAAGCAGCAAGACTTCATAACTGGTTGGCAAGGTATTGTGTGTAGTACTTTTTGTATGAGTTACTAAGAGGGTTGAGATCTATGATGATCAGTCAGTGCTTAGATGGGTTCGTAAGAAGGAAAATAAACTTTTGTGCATAAGAGGTGGGCTTTTTCGGTTTTTAGCCCTTTTGAGCATAGTTGATAGAACTAACTGGTTATGAAGCTCAACAAACTTCAAAAGGAGTGCACAAAGCTGCTTTGTTTTGTGTTGAACAAACCGTGACCCTGCACATTGTTTTGTTTTACGTGTGAACCCAAATGTTTCTACTGGTTGGTTCATATACATTTCAATACCTTTTGTGTTTTGTGCAAGATCAAGGCTAACAAACAAAAGAGCTAGAGAACAAAAACATATAACGAAGAACTAACCGAGTTTCAAAACCAGTTTGTTCTATTAACTGTGTTTTGAGAAACTGGATAATATACTTTGCATGTACAAGCAGTTTGATCTGGCCAAACACATCAAAGAAATCTCCCCAGCCACGTTTCCTCTTGAGACGTTATGGCTTCTGATAATTTTTGGCAATCACAAAGAATCACTGCAGCCTTCTACATTGAAGCAAAGAGGAACAGAGCTTTGCCAACAAACATAATCTTTCCCACTTATATTTAAATCTCGGGGAATTGGTGTTACCCGAGTTATTCATAACTATATACGCGCACAGATCGACAGAGTTTTAACCACGAAGATGATGATAAAAAAAACCGTTTGATTCTAAAACATTTACTATAATATTACCATATTTTAAACATTATTTTGTTTTCTTTTTTGTCAAAGACTCGTGTGCAAATCAAATTAACAACGAAATGCTTCTGTTCTTCTAGTTTATTTAATTTAGCCTTTCATCTTATTTGGTGCATGAATATTCAGGCCTGGGAGAAGTCTTAAAATGAGGTATTAAAAAGTCTTGTTTCACTTCAAATTAAATGTAGTCTTGATTTTTCTCGAAAAATCTGCTCTCTGTAACACATGAAGTTTGCTGTTTTGCATTTTTTATTTTATATAAAATAAGAGAGATAAATAGAGTAGGATACTGTATTATACAGTTCCTTGTAGTAATGTACATTACCGAACCTGTTTTGGCCGCTTTTGTTTTGAACAAAGCTATATAGAAGCAAAACATATCATACAGTTTCTTGATACTGACCTTATAAGATCTTATAAAAGTAACAAATGGCTCATTACTGTCTGTAATGGCAGTCCAACACAAACGTCCGAGTGATTAAAAACCGAACTTAAAAGTATCACATAGCAACTTTTATTCCATTACGATTTCTCCATCTTACAGTTTGTCTAACTCGCGTCTGCCGGTACCTTCATTTGGTGAACTGTGTGCATTGAACCCTTATATCGTTGGCTGCAGTCTCTTTTTGGCTCTTACTCAAAGGTAAAGTTGTGCGAACCATTTACACTGCAAGTAAATTCTTGCAGCTCTTATCTTTAGCTTATAGAACCCATAAGTCTGGCCCTTTTTCCCTAGTTCTTGCTTATTTTGTCCCTTTTACCACAGTGCATTGCGTGGCGCTATCTTTTTCGGTATGGTGAATTTTACTTCTATAGGAGATACAAAAGAAGGCGGCAGCAAGGTTAGCGCAGTCGATTAGATCGTAGACCCCGGTTTCAAACTTTGACCCCCACCGAGGGTTGAACATTTGTGCGACCGTCTTTCCGTCTTAGTTGACTCAGCTTTCTGTCCTTCCGAGGTCGGTAAAATAATAATAATAATAATGGCTTTATTGTAGAATCCAGTAATTGGCTCTTCCTCTACAATTAAAATTACACTACTATAAAATTATATAAAGCTAGATGTTACAAAATTTAGTAAAAGTACTGCAGTCTACCCCCCCCCTGTCACCTTTTCCAGGTCTACCCCTTTCCCCATAGTTGACTCCCGATAATTCGAACACTGAGTTATCAGTATGCTAGGAGAAGAGTATCATATTTTGTAAAGTGCATTTGAATATATCCACATAGAAAATGCGCTATATAAATATTAAAACTCAGTTCTCCTTTACTTTTTCACATGGGAGATTACTTTCTCTCGATAACTCGCACCTTATTGTGCAACTGAAAAAAAATATTTTAGAGCTTTTGAGGGACAATTACTAAGGAAGTTACTGGAAGGGTGAAAGATTTTTTATTTACGTTTATATCGGGAAGTTCGAGTTATCGAGTGTTCGAGTTATCGGGAGTCAACTATATTGGTGTCATCTTTCTCGAGTGTGGAAAAATCACTGACGTTTAATAGTTTATTTCCAAATATCACTTAACGCTATGTTTTGAGAGGAAAAGTCCTTAAAGGTTCGTGAATTCAGTACCTTAGAAAGTATGCGAACCCTAGAGACATTTTTTGAGTATGAGCCAGTTATAAACACAACCGACCGCATTATCATTTGCATTACCCTCCAACGCAACCATTAGATGCAATGAAAACGCAAACATGTTTATCCCCTGACTGGATTTGTATCTTTGTTAGTGGCTGTTAGGCCCGGGCCAAACGTCGAACTTCACATGTGCCGAACTAAATTGCAGTTTGGGTCGACCCAAATTAGTTAAGTTCGACTGTTGCGTTAAACGTCGAACTTAATACATCGATCCGAACCAGTGTAGTGCTCAGAATGCAGAACGGATTTTCGAAAAAATATCAAAATGGCGTCAAATACAAATTTTCAAATTCTGCTCTACCATGAATTGAGTTTGGCACATGTGAAGATCGATGTTTGACCCAGAGTCGACCCTGAGCCGTTATTCCCGACATATCGAGTCGAAAGTTCGACTGAAGTCGATCCTAATATAAGCAGTCGATCTTAATTGAGTCAAACGTCGAACTTCACATGTACTTAATTCGTTGAATTTAGTTCGGCACATGTGAAATTCGACATTTGGCCCGGGCCTAAGCTTTTGTGACACATTTGAACCACAACTATTTTGATAGTTAAACGTTTTACGTCTCATTGAATTCAGGATAGAATTTTAGTTTCTCACATTGATTTCTAAGTGTTGTAATTAATTAGTTATTAAAGTTGGCCATGTCAATAAAGAGGCATTTTACTAATTTGCTAAATGAAAAATACTTCCATTTTTCTCTTATTTTTATTTTTATATCTTATAGGTATTATGAAGAATTCAGTTCAGAGGAAACTTTTATTCTTGTTGAAAAGTAGGTAACTTCTGTCTGTTTATGCTTTAATGAACCCTGGGTAATTTCCGAAGTCCTCAAACATTGCTTTTTCAAGGACGAACTCAAACAAGCAAAGGCTTTTTTACAAGCCAAAGGCAACCGCTTTAGTTCGAAAATCTATTTCTTTCTAAAGCTTCTATTTAGCTAATAACAGAATATGAAGAAAATAAAATTTAGCATATTAAAACCTCGGGAACAAAACTTTGGCATCTGCTCAAAATATATGATTGGCTTGTGACACCTATAAAATACCTATGTTTAGTTACAGTTTTCAATTTTGACGGACTTCCAGTGACGTGAGATTTAAAAATATACAAAATCGAAATAAATATATGAAAAATTATGCATTTACTTATACATTTTGTTTGTTACTGTCGGAGATACGCCGAATCATACTTGTATGTAGAAAATTAGTGTATTAACGTTGAACACACAACATATGTGGTAGCCAGGCTCAGGTTTGTCAGCGGCTACAACAAGGAAGTTAATATACGACATTAGAGTCAACGGATGTAGCGTGAGAACCGTTCTCAGAGGAACTTTGTTGCTGTTTTGAAGATAGAGGCGAAATTTTAGACAAAACTATAGGACTTGTTCGAGCATTTTGAAGACGACGGCATGTCGGCATATCTCTCTCGTTCACAATTCCCTTCCAAAACGCTCAGGTTAAAAATCCATGAAAGACAAAGTAGTTATAACACAATGTTCTTTCCAAATATCGAAATAACAGGTCCAAAGGATGATTTAAGTGCAAGCTCGAGCCTTTTGGTTTTCTTCACTGAGAGATAGTAGCAGATGGTTGGAGTTTTAACTCAAGTTTTGAACTTGCCAATCTACATCGATTTTTCTTTTCTGAATACGGTTCTGACGTCACTTCCGTTGACTATAAGCGGTCGCAAAAAGGCATGATATAGATGTGTTTCAGGGGAAAGGTATGTTTTTGTTTATTGTTTGCAATTGTTCTTTTCCCTGTTGACTATTCAGTTCGCTCATTTTGTTGCTGCTAGGATTTTTGTTCAGCGTGTGGCGAACATTTTCAAGTCAATATGTTTTCTTGCTTGTCTTCTTTTTATACTCTCAGATTTTAGAGATTTTTTTCTTTTTGAAAATTGCTGAGGCTCATGTTGTTGCTTTTCTGCAGAGTAGTCGTCGTCTTGGAACAGGAGTTAAATGTAATAGAAGAATTTGCAACAAATGTAGGTTTGATGCATAATCTTTGTTCTCGATACTCTTATTCAAAGTCAAGCAAATTTATGAAGTTGTACTGTTTAACTTTTGAACACGTAACTGCTTTTGTAAATGTTGTAGAATTATCTTTTTGTTCAACAGGTATGTATCGCCTTGTTTGACTGTGTGGCTGCCAAATTTGCTGAAATGCATCTCCATGGTAAAGAGGTACAGCTGAAGTCTTGTTTAGAAATGCGTTAGAACTTTTATTATCAAATACATTTATGTTGTAAATTTCTTCAATTTAACTCTGTAAGAACTCGTGTGTAAGAACCACAGTCTTCCCAAGTCGAGCAAAAAGAGGATCTTAAATGTTTAGTGTCACCTATAGCAAACTAACTACTATTTAGGTTGTTACTGTTAGTAAGTGTGGTGGTCGACTTTAACCCCAGTTGCAGCCGGAGGCTGAATTGCTGGGGCTTTACAATATTGTTGGGGGACTTGAAGACAGGACTGCATTTTACGGGCGCAAATTGCTGCCGCGCAGTTTACAATATTTCTGAAAATAAATACCCCCTGCGACCAGGACAGGACAGACCACAACGCCGGTTCGCAACCCTACTCTTATCGATTAATGTGTGGGTTCTTTTAAGTCCCCGCTAGGATGACGAGAGACTAGACCAACGGCTTAAAGTCCCTGTCCGCGGACGGAAGTGTCACGTCCGAACTGTAATCAAAAGATTACAGTTAAATCAAAGTTTAATCTTTCCCATGCGTGGGATCGTGTGCTGCGTGGGCTGCCTCGCCGCCTGTCACGTGACAATCAACTGCCACGTGACTAACTTTCATCCCTGATGAAGACCGTAGGCTGCGGTCGAAACGTCGATTCAAGCAAAAACGTTTTTCCAGTGTTTGATTCAATCTCTGTATAAATATATCAAGCTACTGGATGACAATTTACACTTCTATGTAATCAAAATAATTTCGTTATAGATTTCTTACAGCCGTACGGCAAGTTTAAGCTTCAACCGTCTACCACCGCCATCTGAGAAGAAAATCAAAAGGCTCTAACTTGCACTTGAATCATCCTTTGGATCCATTATTTCGATATATCGATATTTGGAAAGGGCATTGTGTTGCAACTATTTGGAAGGTAATAAATGATTTTTGAACGACAGAGATCGTCGACTTCATGCCGTCTCCAAAAGGCTCAAACAACTATTGAAGTTTTGACTGAAACGTTGCCACAACCTTGAAAACTGCAAGTTCTTCAGATTCTGTTGACTGTAAATAGTTTCTTTTTAATTTTTATTAAGGGTAGAAAGAGCTTATATCTGATCAAAAAGTTAACTCAGTATGAGAATGATCCCTTGCAAATTATACTTTGTACATTATGACTCAACAGTTTTGCCACAGACCCTGCTCTAGGTTCTCTTGTTTGTACAAACCCGACGCTAGAAACACAGTTAATTATGTATCTGATAAAAAAAAACATGGAAAAATACTCTGTTCTGATTGGCTAAGAGCAGTGCAGTTTTTTGTTAACACAGACACAGTGCAAAGAAAAGGAACAAAGTGCAAATTTCTCAGTTTTTCATATTTTACAGTGTTTTCGGTCTTTGTGAGCTTGGAACTTGAAATGTCTGTTTGAAAGCGTGCTAAAAGTGAATTTACAGAAGATTACAATTTATTGCTGGTTTGTAGATAAAGTAAATTTATTCATCACACGATACACGATACACAGTAGTAATAGTATTTTATTGTAATTTTGAATACCTACGTGTAAATATTGTAGTTTCCGTTGCCGCTTCATTGTTTGATTTATTATCGTTCCTCTGGTAGGTGAAAAACAAGACAGTTTTCTTGGACCTGATCTCGGTAAGAATTCATAATTTTTAACATTATGTGTAACCTGCACAAACGTAAGGCTTCCAGTGACATGTACAATACCTGACTAGAAAAAGTGATTTTAGCTTTTTTATGGACGTGCTGTGCACCGCAAAGGGAATGCTTTTTTCAAAACAGATGGTCGTTACACGACAGTATCCATTGCTTTGATTAGAGAAATATATTTTGGCCATATTTAGATGACGGTTGAAAACAAAAGAAGATCGTTAACAAAGATGAAGTTCATCTTTTACATTTCAATACACTTTCTGTCACGCTGAGACTTTAATATTGACCTTTGCCCTACTAAAAAGGATTTGGGAAAAACTTTTGACGTGCTACCTTTTGAATCAGTTGATATAAACCCATAAAGTGACCAATCATTTCACATGTCTTGAAGGGAAGATATGGGTAGTGTTAACTACACATATTTTGTAGAAACATAAAATACAAAATGTCGCGAATTGTGGAAATTGTAAAGGTTGCTTACCTCTCTATCGTAATAAGCTTGGTGCTACTACAAATGTGCTAAAATATTTCGTCTTTAGCTTCAAAACGTTTTCGTGAAGTAAGATGAAATCTGAATAAAAATGGGGATTTGAGCTTCAGCTTCTCTGTGAAGCACAATAATAATAATAATATAGTAATAATAATGTTGTATCCCTGTTTGCCGAGTTAGATAGAGGCTATCAAAAAGACTTATTTCTCCTGGTGTTAAGATAAATCAAAGTCAAGCAGAGTGTTTCTTCTTCTCTTACAGAAACTGTACGCTGTTTGCCCGTGTGTTTTGAGTGTTTTTGGCAGAGGTAAGATTAATTTTATTTGCAAAAACGTTGTTCGATCTTATATCGTTAGGAACATTGTTTATCTCGACAATAACCGTTGGGATTTCAATGTCCATACAATCCTTAACAGTGCTATGGGCAGACCGAAAACAAGATGAGGCAAGAAATGCGAGTGTTTTAGAAATTCAGTAAAAAAAAAAACGAAAAGAAAACTTTTCAGATTTTTCCCAAAATCAAGTCAATTTGCAGAAAAAGTAGGACGAGGCAACTGTTTACTGGCTACGGCGGTGCATATAGATCTGATAGCAAGGTGATGTTTTTCGTGAGTTCTCGCTGATGCTCTACAGGTGCACTGTATCAGTATCACTGTATTCATCGACGATTTTGTTATTTTTAATCTTCATGGTTGGTAGTTATTATCGAAGTCAGTGGATTAATCAGTAAGGTTAATTACCACTACATTTTATTATTACCTGAATTTGTTTCTCTTTCAGGTAAAGGACCATTTGGAGAAGAGCGTAACTCCTTCAATTTAAGGTATGTTATTAAAACCTGAAAAGTTTTGAATGCAAAATATTTTTGAAATGACGAACATTTTTTTTTTGTCCAGGCATTTAGTTCTTGACGAAAAGTTGGTGAAGCTCTACAGTCTGGCGTTTTTCAGGTCAGTAAGGCGTGCTTTAGGTAGTGACATAATGTGAAAATTATCTATCAGTGGTTCCATTAGGATCCCCAAAAATTCAGTCCTGGGGACTGAAATCACCTAAAATATTTCGGCCCCCCTTTCTTTCTCTCTCGTTCTCTTTGCTTTCCTTCCAAAGCATTTTTTCGGTCCCGGGGACGCAAGTCAGAGATTTATTTTGCGTCCCACGTCATAAAATTTGCGTGAAATGCCACCTTTTTTGCTCAATTGGAATCCCTGTCTATTGCATTTATACTAACAACGTTGCAAACACAAAGTAATTGGTTTACGGTGTAAATGGTTTACAGCTCCAGTTGCTGGTTCAACAATAGGACGCTACGCCGACCAACTGTGAAATGGTTAAAGTTGGCAAGTGTGGAAATACATGAAATAAACCCTCACTGTTATCACTTTGAGTCTCTGCTAACGTATCTTCACGTATCATAACAGACACTAAAAAAGTGTTTCTATTACAGGGTTCCACGATCGGGGAAAAGTCAGTGAAAAACGTTTTTTTCTCAAGGTCAGGGAATAGTCAGGGAATTTCGTTTTGTGTAGGAACCCTGTATTACTGCTTCTGGTCAACTGCTATTGCTGAACTCGTCATTTGCTATCAGTATCACTAGGGTCAGGTATCACCAAAGCCTTTTCTCTGAGCCAGATTTGGTTTGATTTATGTGTTTATACAAACGTTGAACTCGTATGTTTTAAAGATTTCCTGTCTTGTCGTGTTCAGAGTTGCTTCAGACTTACTGATGGTGCAAAACTAACACAATCCACTTATTTTTCAAATAGCATATTCATGGAAGTTTCTTCGACAGTCCAAGAGAAGGTAATTTTCGAGATAATAATGACTTTGGGAAAACTAGGGATTCGTTGACTTTACTTTATTCCGGCTCTTTTTAATGAATGTTTCACTGGACCAAAACTGCCAAACGTAGAAATGCTAGCTATAGACAATACGCTACTTGTTTTATCTCGGCTGTTTCGAAAGTTTTGAATTTACATGCCCTAATTGTTGTTGAATGCTATATCAAATATATCTTCATTGTTTTAGAACTTATCTATACTTTAGTGTTTTATCCATACAAAGTCGAAACAAAGAAAGTGAACATGGATGGGGGAAAGGGGCAAGATTTTGTTTGACATATTCAACACGTTTTTAAAGACAAGTGCATGCGACACATTCTGACTCACAAATAACCAAACCACAGATTGAGTAAATCTGAAGACCGTCGTTATTTGCTTCCTAACTTTCGCTGGTTTATAATTTTACCATCAAACAGTATTTTAAAAATGACTAATGCCTATTAAAGGTAAAGCAACTTTTTTTAACGAGGGTAACACGTGACAGTAATACAACTGATAAACTTGTGGTCCTCGGTGCGCACTTTACCCCCCTCCCTCTGTCAGTGCTCCGTTTTACGGATATTTAAAGCTAAAGCTACACAGATCAGAGGAAAGTCGAAGCAGACGTTGGAGTCACCGAGAATCGAACTAGGAACCTCTAGCTCCGAAGGCCGCGCACTAACCAACTGAGCTACGCCTGCTTCTATATATTTTAGGCGACGTGCTACAGAGTCAAACTTGAATCAGTCGAGTTTAATTAAAACCTTAAATGCCAATGAGTTTGCTTTGCTTAGAATGATGAAACATTTGCATAAAATAATGTCTTGAGATTATTTCCAGACGAGCTTTACAGTTTCAATAAATTTTGAGTTACCGGTAACTTTTAAAGTTGGACGACCTCGAGAACATGCTTTACCTCCAGGTTTGTGCCAATTAACACTACAAAACAATGACATTTTCCAATTTTAATTTCTAGGAAACAAGCGAATTTTCCTGATGTAATTTAGGAGAATGCACGATTATTTTTTTATAGTAAAATATAACAAACGATAATATGGTGGACGTTGTTCATGTTCCCATTTTCATATATTTTAGTACAAGAAACTGTTCCAGAAAAAACCAAATACCGCATTTCTTCAATTATAAGCCGCCCCAAATGACGTTCAGAAAAAAATATAAGCCGCCGTCGAATATAAGCCGCACCTCCAAATCGGCGAGTCTATTTCACGGGTAACGGGTAACAGGTAAAGGGTAACAGGTAAAGGGTAACAGGTAACAGGTAACGGGTAACAGATAACAGGTAACGGCTAACAGGTAACGGCTAACAGGTAACGGCTAACAGGTAACAGGTAACGGGTATTAACGCCGGGTCAGAACGGATGATTTTTAAATAAGCCCCGGGGATGATTAATCAAGAAAAAGTGGTATCTGATCTATTGTAAGCGGACAAAACTGCATTGTTAAATGTATCTGTAAGACGGTATTTCTTTTTGCGTGTTTTTTTTTTCATTTTCCTGAATTCTACCAAGATTCAGGGGCTTGGAATTTAGTTAAAGTTTCGATTCGATGAAAGCTTAAGTTTGACGTCAACAAAGCACCGCACAAGTGCTCCGATCCGTTACCGCTGTAGTGTCCAAACAAAAATCTCGCGTCGCTTAAAAGCTGAAGTATTTGTTTACAGCAGGAAACTATATTTGCACAATGAAACTGGCATTTAATGTCTACTTCACCATTCTATTTTGAAGTTGGAATTTACACATGCAAGTTACTTGGACAGACATTACTATTACTATATTTAGGGGCACTCGGCACACGGAAATTGATCGTCGAGTTTTACAACATGATGCTGTCTGGGCTACGATCGCTCCAAGAGAGTGGAGATAAATAGACAAATAGACAAATAGACAAATAGACACATAGACAAATAGACAAATAGACAAATAGACAAAT
>JANSTQ010153263.1:0-11505 GCA_026167885.1 Bergia puertoricense
GGCAATATGTCTAGTGGGCAATACGTTCGGGGGCGATAAGTCGGATGGGAAGAGTCTGAGAGGCAATAAGTCTGGGAGGGCAAAAAGTCTTGGAGGCAATATAGGTCTCGGACGCCGGGCTGAGCGAAGCAATCCCCGATGGACCACCCTTGAGTTCCGAGGTTGCTGTTAGAGGTGTTGCCTCCCTATAACAAGAATTAAATACAAATGGTTGTATTTCTGTGGTGACATCGTAGGGATCCCCATCAATTACACGGCAGTATTTTTTTTAACAAAACGCCGTTCACCTTTAAAACTGTAAATTGTCCCAAGCACTATGACCTTTCTTTTACTTTCCGAAATAAACTGAGGAAGTTCTTTTCTTCCGTTAGAAATGTTCCTCTATAAAAACATTGTTTCTTTTAACATCAGTAGTAACTAATTTGTACAATAACAAATTTGCCCTATTGATAATGGTATAATCATCAAATAATAAACGAATCCTCTGTTTACAAGTTAATAGCGTGGTACCAATTCATAGTTGTAGTGCTGACAGCATCACACATGTCGTGTAAATATATATTAAAAAAGATAATATACCTGAAGATTGACAATAAAAAGCTTTGGCCTTCGCGCTTTCGTCCTGTTCATTCCCCACAACGCACGGTATCTCTTAAGTACCTATCAAATAATGGAGAGTAAATTGCGGCGAATAACAGATTGCTTGTACATGTACAGATATCAGATTCCACCTTAGACTTAGATACAAAATCCCCCAAAATCACTGGCTAAAAATCTGTCCAGAGATTTCCTTCAAACAGTGCAATAAATCTCCATTTTTCTCTCAAAAACTCTGTATCGCAAATATTTCTAAAACTCTCTAAAAATTTCATCAAAACGACAGCATTAGCTCGATCAACTTGACTTCGGCCAAGGCTGCCTTGTTTTCTAAATGATTTTACTTGCAATCATAAGACTTGTGGGAAATATTACTCACGGGCCGCTGATCTGATATCACGACAGTCGACAGAATGTAGAAATTACTGTTTGAACCACAGTTAATAGGGCTCTTTCACGGCTTTGCGCATGCTCAGAGATTTATTGACAAGAAACTTGTTTCAAGCTAAAATATCTATTAACACACACTGTTCAGATACTAATTTAAGTTTTTCAAGAAGTAAATGCTATGGATGGGTTCTTTTAAGAGGCTATTAAGTTGGATTGTAGTTGTCAATCCTTGTGTTCCAGGCCGAAACACAATGTAATATATTGTTTTAAAATGCATAAAGTCTTATAAACTTCTGAAAAGGAGAAAATCTTTAATTCAGCCATGAAAGAAGCACTCTAGTAGGGCGTACTGGTTGTGAAACTCGGCCGCTTTCCTTGTTATGTGTTTTTTCTCTCTTGACCGTGCATAAGACACAAGAGCTATTGTAATATGAACAACTAACCACTAGAAACACTTGGGTTCACACGGTTGCATGGCAATGGTTCATTCCTTTTGAAGTTTTATTGAGGTTCACAACCGTTAAATCTATCAATTATGGTTGAACAAACTTGTAAGTATCACGACTATTCAAAATTATATTAATATTTGACACCAACGTGACAAATCTTTCAACAAACCAATCAGTTTTTTTATTTTGAAATTTGTTATAAAAAATCTCATAATTTCTAAAATCTCTGTGTTTTTTAAAAATCTTTTGAAGGTCTAAAAATTCAAAACAGATTTTAAATTTTTCTAACCAGACCTATTTCACCTTCGGAATAGCGCCTTTCCAGTTTGGACCACTTTCCATCTCTCTAGCTAAAACTCCCTATGCGGATCTACTAATGATGTCATACCTTCAAACTAGAGCCCAAACAGAGGATAGTATCCGCAGATTTTGCCTTTGCAATGGCACCTTCCCAGTTGAGTGGCTGTTCCAATGTTCCTTTCTCTCCAAAATGTACAATCGTGTCCCTCAAACTCGAGCCACAGTGATAACACTTTCTACCAGTCACATGACGCCTAAGTCCCGTCCTCTCTGTCACGTCAAACAGTCTGAAGTAAAGTCGCTCCCTCTCGCACGCTGTGCACACCTGTCAGGAGTTAAGAAACCAAAGTTTGTGTTGATAACTTGAAAACCTCAGCAAAATTTTTCACTGAACGGTCAGGAATGGGGTAGCCTGCACAACACAGTGTTTTAGTGAGTCATTGAAGAAGGGACAGACTTGCTTTGCCAACTTGTTCGATTTGCTCTTTTGTCTCTCCTTGAATGAGTAGAACGGCGAGTTATGCAGGCTAGGAATAAGGCGTTTCACAGCCTTTCATCTGATTTTGTAGAAACTTTGAAATCTTTTGTTCATATATATTTAGTTGGGAATTTTGAAAGAATTGGCTTACTTCATAAAAATAACATTCAAACATTTGACTGTGGGTTCAATGGCTTAAAAGCCAATTTACTAACTTGTGTTCGGGGTATGACCATAAACTATAAGTAAGTGGTATCAGGACACAGTACAAAGTGCAGTGTAACTTCATCACCATCTAAAACATGCCACTGATAGACTTGTGTCGTTTGCCTTACAAAAACAGAGATTTAGTGTGTGTGAGCTTGGCTGGTAAGATCTCTGACTGCCAAGTTGGAGTCCCTGGGTTCAATTCCCAGCCTTGCCGAGGGTTGAATATTTGTGTGGCCTTTATTCTGCCACACTGTCTGTGGGCAGGGTTGTTAAGCCGTTGGTCTAGTCTCTTGTCATCCTAGCAGGGGACTTAAAAGAACCCACACACTAATCGATAAGAGTAGGGTTGCGACCCGGTGTTGTGGTCTGTCTTGTCCTGGTCACAAGGGGCATTTATCCTCAGAAATACTGTAAACTGCACAGAAGCAATTTGCATCTTTAAAATGCAGCCCTGTCTTTAAGTCCCCCAACAACATTATAAAACCCCAGCAATTCAGCCTCTGGCTGCAATTGGGGTTACTTGTGTATGAACACAGATGTCATGTTTATACAATTTAAAACAGTAAATCCTGTAATCCTAACTTTGTTTTCCTGCTGATAATCCTACATGTATGTAACACATACCACAAAACAATGACTTTAAAACAAATAATTGGTTCATTATCATAATCATCATCATCATCATCATCATCATCATCATCACCATTATCTCTCTAATAATCATGACGGAAGGAGAAAGTGGAATATTTGAAGTTTTGAGTCCTCACTGGTGACTGGTATAACTTGAATCACCTTCATTGTCGAGGAAAATTATTTCAAAATCTTACTAACTGAACAAATAAACTATTTCAAACAGTACCTCTGCAAACATATTTCCATGAACTTCTGATAAATCTTCTTTTGGAAGTCCACTTCGAATATGTAATCCATCACAGTTTTGTGAAACTACATGGCTTACCTGAAATTGTATGTTGGAATCAATGAAATATATATTGCAGTTAACTGACAATAACAATCACCAACGTTTTAATTGCACCTCATTGAGAGTAAAGAATTTAAGAACGAATTTGACAAAACTTAGAAAAAACTTGAAAGAGGTGCTAGATACCTTTTAAAAGTGGCCAGCAGCACTTAGGCCCTGTCTTAAATTGCTACCATTCTTTCCAGTTTCTTTACAACTCAACCATTTTGTGTAATAAAATAACTTGTAGGGAACATGGTGATGCAGCTCCACATCAAAACACTTGGTTACATGTCCTTCAGAACTGTTGTATTTGTTCAGCATGTTCAGCAGCCTAAAACTGACTGTAGATCGTTTCTTATTTGTTATGTTTTTTAGTGTCAGATTCACTTTCTTTGGTTTCATTGTAATAAAAATGGTTTGCAGAGTGGAATGTGCTGACACAATCATATAAATCAGTTGATAGTCAGTCAGTATCTTCTGGATTTGAGGGATAATGCTTGAGACCTAACTTCCTGGTGCAATCTTTATATGCTGGTACTTGTATCTTAAGAAAGGATGTTGTGTGACCTATATGTACCAGACCTTCCTGGTGTAACCTTGTTAAGCTTATGTGTGTGGTGTGACCTACCAGACTTTCTTGGTGTAACCTTGTTAAGCTTAAATGTGTGTGGTGTGACCTACCTGACTTTCCTAGTGTAACCTTGTTAAGCTTATGTGTGTTGTGTTGACCCACCAGACCCTCCAAGACTAGTGAAACTTGCTAAACTTACATGTATGTGTGATGATGGTGTGACTTAGCAGACCTTCCTGATATAACCTTGTTAAGTTCATGTGTTGTGTGACATACCAGACCTACCTGGTTCAACTTGTTAAACCCGTATGTGTTGTGTGACCTACCAGACTTTTCAGGTGTAACCTGGACATACTCAATGTGTGTTGTGTGACCTATCAGACTTTTCTGGTGTAACCTGGACATACTCAATGTGTGTTGTGTGACCTATCAGACTTTTCAGGTGTAACCTGGACATACTCAATGTGTGTTGTGTGACCTATCAGACTTTTCAGGTGTAACCTGGACATACTCATGTGTGTTGTGTGACCTACCAGACCTTCCTTGTGTAACCTTGTTATACTCATGTGTGTCAAGGTAGGCTCTGCGTCACAAAGATTATAGTGCCTGGAGAAACAAAGAAGACTTGGGATGAATGAAATCAATATAAAATTTAAAGTATTTTGTTAAGTGATGAATTCCATGCCCTCAAGAGTTTCAGTAGTGAACAAAATAAAATGAACCCACAAAACTGCATGTCAATAACAAGACATAATATATATATAATTATTTGTTCTTTATTAGGTTATCCTACTTTAAGAAAAAGTCCACATTCAACTGCTTTTACTAGTCTTGGACAAGCAAATTAGTGCTAATTTTGAAACTAGTCTGCTAAAGGCTGATCACATCCATGTCCAACTAGTAATTGCAATTGCTTTTTGTTACTTGCCAAAACTTTGTTTTGTGCAAAGCAAGCAGAAGTATTTTCCACAACATAAGTAGTATTAAATTATGTGTTTAATAACAAAGATGTACACTTACCCAAGCTTTTCCCCACGTGACAGTCGTGTCCATACACCATTTGGACCTCTGTGAATGTTAACAGTTGTTCATGGTCATTAGACAGTTAATTTGCTGGTTAAAGCTCCTGTGCAGAGGCAGATCCAGGGTTTTTTGAAGGGTTGGTGACTAATGTGACCATTCCTATGACTATCGAATGGTTTTGCAGGCTCCATTCTTTTATTTTCTAATATTTCATCGATTTCAGTCCAAAGAAGGTGGTGACTAGTCACCCCATTTAACTCCCCTAAATCCACCCTTGCAGTGTTCTAAATAGGCCATACTCACATGTCAACTTGTGTCATGTACTGTCAGTGGCTGACAAATTGCAAATAACGATTGAAAATAAATCTGCTCTAAAGCGAAATTTGCAAAAGGGTTATTTAATGCCCCATTTTTCAAAGTCAGAGTCTGAGAGTTTTTTCAAACAGAACTGGTTATTATAAACACTGTTTAAAACTGTGTTAAAAATAGTGACTTACTGTCATACATGTACATGATCATGTTTCTGACAAGAGGCATGAGAAATTCACCTTTGACCAGTTGCAAAATAAACAGAGTCCAGGGAAGGCCTTCGCTAAATGTTAAATCTCAAGTTTTACAGAAAAGTCTGTTCAATTTCATTTGGAGTTCATGGAACAAAATTCTCAGGCATTGTTCATGTTTAACAAAACACAATTATGGTTTTGTGTTTTGCTACTTGTGCAAAAAAACTGGTTTTGCTAAAAGTTTGTTGACTGAAAAAGGAGATTGTTCTTTAACCTTATAATGATTAAAAGCTGTAAAAGTAAAAATCAGATGTAGATTTGGTCACAGAAAAGTCTTTAACTCAATTTCATGCAAATTCAACTCTTAAGACTTTCTCCAAAAGTAATGAAGAAACTTCCTTCTTGCACAAATTTGAATATTGCAGTGATTTTAATAGTTTTGTGAAAAATTAGCTTTTGTCAGTTAGTTTTATTGATTTGGTGCTGTAAATGAAAGTGTTGGATTATTAATTTTTTTTGAATTTGTGTATTTTTTCTAGCAGTTTAAGCAGTTAAAAAGAAATGATATAATTAGTATTTGTAATCAAATGGTGACGAGTGAAATTAGGAAATAATTTCATGCGCGTGTTCTCAAAATCCTGATAATTTCCCGAAATTACTAGAATTTTGACAACACACAAGTGAAATAATAATTTCATGAGTTAACATTTGAGTACATATATTAATATCATGGGTGACAAATTACGCTCACAAATGTGGGTTTTCTGACTTGTTTATTGCAGTCAAGAGCTCAAAGTATTGAAACGTCAAAGCAGACATTGCGGCTCATAAAGTTCACAATTTTCTGAGTTTTTCTACAAATGCCCTTTAGAATCCTTCTTGCTGTTGTTAAAACGTTTTAACATTGATTCAATTGTCAAACATCCCTTACCTTGGCTTAGTATAGTTCACCATGACTGAACTCAAAATGTACTGCATAAATCCGTTTGACGCCATGTTGATTATTTGACGATTTGCTTTCGTGTTAAGACGTTTTGAAGTATATGTTGTCGCTAAAACTTTGTTGTGTGGCCAAAGGAAACTAGCCGAGATGAAACTCAAGCAAAAACAAACAAGTTTAAACCTTTGAGACCTTGGAAA
This sequence comes from Bergia puertoricense, assembly GCA_026167885.1. Lineage (NCBI taxonomy): Eukaryota > Metazoa > Cnidaria > Anthozoa > Zoantharia > Parazoanthidae > Bergia > Bergia puertoricense. The sequence goes on from JANSTQ010153263.1 coordinate 6,626, forward strand.
CATAATGGCAGACATATTTTACTCTGGGTGCCATCTTGGATTTGGGATTCAGCCAAGCGTTGCTATGGCAATTTTGTAATTTCACATGTGAAATTATAAATTACCGCTGAAATTTCGCGTCAAAATTAAGGAGTAATTTGTCACCCATGATATTATGCAAATTAGTTGCCAGTGTTGGAAGTGTATATACGACTATCATAAACATTTATTAACTGAATATTTTCCAGCTTCAAATGAAATGGTTTTTGATAGTAATTTTTCTCAAAAAAAAAAGAAACAAAGGGCACAGTAGCACTTGCAAAAAATGAGAAGGCAATCTGTTTACCCTATATTAGACAAACTTCTGGATGAATCCAGAGCAATTGCTACATAGCTGTTGTAAACTTCAAGCCCTGCAGTGGGGCCAAATTGTTACTTTATATGCTAACTGGTGACAATTTAGGTTTTACATGTATGCTTAATCTTGGCAGCTTTCAACATAAATGAGAGTCTGAATTCTTTACTAGATTGAAGTAGTTGAGGTCATAACAGAAGATATTGAGACAATAAAGACAGGTAAGCTACTTCCCTTTTAAAAAAAGTGATCAAGAGAGACTATTAATGTTCTAGTATCTATCTTAAACCCATCTATAAAAACAGTAAATGAAACACTCATGTTTATCTAACAAGGAAACAAAAGAGAAAGACTTGTCTCTACTTTAAACTTATTGTCTCGATTCAAGAAATCACTGATGGTCTGGAAAGTATTAACTAATGATAATTTGTAATTTAGCTTTAGGTTTGGTAAATCACAGAAAATCAAACTAATCATGGACTTTAGAGATTTATTATGAAGGCAGGGAAGATAAAAGCTTTGTTCTGAAAGCATAAATATTTAATACAACAAGTCTTACTGACACCAAGATGACAAAGTCGACAAAGCACAGCGTGAGCAAGAGGGAATGTCATTGACATCGAAGTATTGGCTCAAGCAATTTCTACAACGCTTCAAAATTCAAATACAAACCTGTAATCTGGAATAGAAGCCGCCTGAAAAGCAAAAACAATGCAGCAAAGTTAATATTAGCTTGTTAATACAAACTAATAAGAAAGTTTTACGAACTGCTTCACTAGAGAAATTTACTGACCGTGCTAATCCCAGCTCCAGTGTATACAACTAGACACTGCGCTTCCTGGATGGCTTGCGCCAGTTTATCAGTCTTTTCTTCCAATACATCCGGTGGATCTAAAACCTGAAGATAATTTTCTGATTGAATAAACTTCCATATACTTCCCATAGCTCAAGATATCTTCAACATTCCTTCATAATTTTTTTACCTCTTTCACTCTTTCCTTCGCCAGCGCTTGTTTTCTTGCTCTTTTCTTGATTTCTTCTACTACTTCCTGCGATTCTTTCAACACGTCTGATTCCTCACTTGTTCGCTCTAAAGTATCTTTCTTTAAGATGAGTCTTATTTGATTGAATCTCTCTTTCATCCTCGCATTGACAAAGGATTGCGTCCTAAACTCCGTTTTTCTTCTTTCGCGCAAACTTTCGGAAGCCATTTTGATAATTCATAAACATTGCGCGTCTCGCAAAGGGTTGTGGGTGAATGAAGAAGTCCGCTGGAAAGTTTATCGCGGTCGCAGCTTACACCCTGGAAGAATTTCCTGGAAGACAATGGGTTTTCCCACAGTTTTCAGACGTTCATCGGCTTGGAAAATCTTGACAGACAGATATTGGCTATTTAGCTGTGCAGTTTTAAGGAAAGAAAAGTTACAACGACCTTGGACTTGGCGCAAAAATGCTTGTTGTAGCCTCGGTTTCAGTCAGGCTTACACCACCAACAGCAGAGGCAGTGGTCGGATTCAGACTAGTCTTTTGCGCTTTCTCAACTCAAATTATTCAAAACAAACATGGCTGAACGCTAAAGAGATCGAGGATGACTTTAAAGTGATTTATAAGCAACCATGGATAAAGTATTTCCGTTTTATTTCTCGCGTTAAAATACTTCATGTTGGCATAGTAACAGGATTGACTTGGCCAGTGTGTTACTGGTACTCACAAGGGAATATTTCAACTCCTGTATTCCTTGCCGCCATAACTGCAGCCTCTGCAACCACTATCGGTCTTGTTGTACTGAGTTATTTCTTTCGTCGAGTTGTGGGCGAACTTGCTGTGGACCCTTCCAGTGGAACTGTAATGATTTCAACACTAACTTTCTGGGGAAACCGTCGAAATACAGTTTTACCCGTCAACACTCTTACTCCTTTAAGTGATTCAGGTTTGGATTCAAAGCGAATTTTTCAACGTCTTGAGACTACAAGAATGACAGATGTATTTTTAATAAGTGTGCAACATGGCAAAATCTTTGATGAAAAAATGTTTTTTGACACCCTTGGTTTTCCAGTCGACTCTGTAAAAGTAAAGAATGATGTTCAACACTGAACTGTTATAGTTTGAAAGTTAAATTACTTAAAAGATGCAGGAACTGACAATGAGTGATTTCAGCAATAATAATTTATGCATGATTCTTACTTGTATGTTCAGCTTTGTGCAATGTGTAGTGGGCTAAGTTCCCAAAAAATATCCATTGTATCCAGGTGCGTAGCCAGCATTTTATGCGGGGGGGGGGGTGCACCTCAAATTCGAGTGGACCTTGTGTCAGCAGTCCTTAAAAAATTATATTTTTTTTGCTGTATTAGTCATTTCTGAGCGGAACTTTTCGGACAGGTGGGGGGGTGCACCCCCACTGCCTACGCGCCTGGTATCCATGCAGTTTTTGTTTGACATCCCCACTCCCATGGAAGATCCTATTACCCCTCAGTGGAAAAAGTAGTGTTAAATATTTTCTGGGACAACCCATACATTAATGAAATGGTGTGGTATAAAACTGATTAAATGTGACAACCTTAAAGTGTGATCATGAAAACCGCGAATGCTCGTTGTTTGTTTGAATCTCTGGGAAGGGGTCATTGTATGGGCAGCTCACTGTCCAGCCAGGCGACTGTGAATGCTTATCCATAGCAAGAACTGGAGCAGGATTGGTTGTAGCAGCATTTTAAGATGATCGAGATGAAATTGGTTTTTTGTTGTGAAGAGCAACGGCGTCGGCGGGCTTTGGGTTTTTGAGATTTTGGTTTGTTGATTGTCAGAGTGTTAGCAGGCACAAGTACAGGATCTCCACATTAATTTTTATGAGAAATTCTTGATGAATGGTGTCTACTACTTCCACTTCATCCTTGCCAAGGAACAGGCGGTCAGTATGAACACACTTTGATGGGTTTGGATTCTGAAAGAAACAGAAACCTTTGATTAACCTTTGTTCTCTTAAGTTAAAAAGCACAGAAATTTCATATTCTCAATGTCTGTAAATGAAACAATATATAACTATACCAACCTCTTGGCCTAATGGCAGATTCTTCTTTTTCTGAATGGAGAATTTTCCCTCTGTGTTTTAAGTTTGAAAAATTGCTCTTGCCCACAGATACTATTAAGTTTACCCACAGATACCACTGAGTTGATAGAGGATACTAAAAGATTCTGATTAAAAAATGGAATCTTTAAAAGCAACTAATCTTTCAAATAATATCCTCAAGATGGGAGTTTTGAGACTGGAATGTTAGTTGTGAAAGTCACACTATTCACTAATATGGGATATAAACAACTGTTTAGTGAGCATCATGACAATTCTAATTTGTATATTGTGTTCATTTCAAAGCTTATGAATACTTAAAAAACTACTATATTTTGCAGTCAACTACAACAGACTGATAGTTTTTTTGTTATTTGAGAAAGACCACAGAGTTTGAAAGCTTTCTTTCCATTTCTTAGTAAGCAATCTAATGTAAGCAAAAAAAGTGGAGGGGGGGGGGGGATGGCTGCTGAAGCACCCCCAGCCCATCCCTCTCAGCAGCCCCTCTATTTTGTTTTTGCTCTTAGTGTCAATTTTTATTGGCTCTTCAAAACGAGTGTTCATGCTTTGTAAGGTTTTTTTTGATACATTCATGTATGTTCATTTTATGTGCATGTAGGCAAAGTGATTTATATCTCAATGTATGGCCAAATAAAAAAATTAGTTGGTTAGCATCCTTTTTTTCCAAAATTTTATGGTTGGGTGGGCAGTTTTTATTTTTATTTATTTATTTTTAAAGTAGAGGGAGGAGGGAGGGGAGGGTTTGAAGCCCATTGTTTCTTGTCATGCATACCATTTATGAGTCAATCCATTGGTATATCAATTGACATCTGAAGTGTGGAGTTTCTCGTTTATTATATATCATAACCCTTTTAAATATCGGTCATTCACGTACGCGACGCTGCGCATGTCTTGAAAAAAGTCAGCCACTGATATAAATAGCCTATTGACCAACATCAAAGCTCAAGATAAGAGGCTGTAAAACGTGTGAATGGCGAGGAAATATTGTTCCGAGAATTTTATATAAGCACGGGATCATTTTAAAAAGCATGGTCGGGGACTTTTTCAATGGTCGGGTGAGGATGCTAACCAACTAGATTTTTTTTAATTTGGCCTACATAAGGATTTCTAAATGGCTTTCAAATGATAACAAGGTTTGATCTACTGTTCACCCAACATTTTATGGCATTTTTGGGAACGATGTTGTGTGGTGTTGGACAAGGGCTGTTGAAACAATGCTAACCTTGTGCCAACATTTTTGTATAAATATGTAGCAAAAAATCTCGTTATGGACCAAAATTCGTATTCGCTTAATTCGTCTGTCAGCACGTCTGTAAGAATAATTCGTCCCTAAATTTATATCTAGAAGAAAAACGAAGACGGATTTACTGGCAGTTTTGACTTGAGGGAGACTGGTACGGCGTTGCTAAAACGGGGGTCGAGGGTCAAGGGTTGAGGGTCAAGGATTGAGGGTCAAAGGTTAGA
>JANSTQ010153274.1:0-11505 GCA_026167885.1 Bergia puertoricense
GGAGTTTGTCACATTCTTTTGCCTTCCAGTTTGGCGAATTTTGTACCATGTGATCTCTAGCTGCAAAGGGCCTATTAAAACTAATTAATAAAGATTGAAATTATCAATTTTTTGAATTATCACGAGTGTAACTGGACCACATAGTAAGTTTATCTGAATTTTCTGTTTTGTTCCAATGATCTTTACCTATCTGCTTATCTGTCTATATCAATTATCATTCATTTCCATCATTCAATTTTCTGTAGAACTATCAGTCCGTGTGAACCTTTAGCTGTTTTCGTTCAGTGTTCACCTGATTTTTCATCAAGTCAGGGCATCTGCAAAACGTGGCTATGGGAGTTCTGTGTCCTGCAGATGGAGTATTTTGTGTAGATATATATTAATCTATTTCAGTCTCTTGTGGTTTGATAATCTTGGTCTCCAGTCAGAGGGGGACAGTAGCTGGCAACCCTTACTTTTTCTTTCTTTCGCCTTATCCACGTTGCTCTGTCCGCCATAAACAGTCAGATTGGCGATTTGCCCGTTCTCACTTGTCATTCTCGGATGGGACTTATAACTTTGATGGGATAATTTTCTTTTAGTTTTCTGAAAAGGAATAAGAAATATTTTATATAATTTCAAATACTAAAACTGATGACATTGATTTGGAAGAACATCGAGCCGAACAAAATTACCTACTTTATCTGAACGAACTGGTTTTTATCTTTCAAATAACCACTGATTTCTGTAATTCCTCTTCATATTTATCAAATCTCATTACTGGCCGCACACAACGGGGCACTACTGGCTGACAGGGTCATTTTGAAGGCAGCAAACCAAGAACAAAAAATTTGGTATGAAAAGTTAACTAAAAGACGTGGTACTGTGCTTTTACTATGAACCACCGCATTGTTGTCTTTTAACCGGCTTTGCCAGACCGAATAATAATTGGCCTGAGGAACTTGTTCATGTTCTAATCACGGACTCTAACACAAAACACGTACATCCGATGGTCATATAACGGGAACAATTTTGCAGCTGTCTGTTGAGTATGTCTCTGTTTCTAATTATCTGTCATGTATAAAACTCAGCTGTAAGCATGACTATACTTACAACATTGTTATCGACCAGAAACCGGTTCGTTAAATCTCCTATTAGTAATTTAAGCGAGGATTAAAGTTTGACCAAGGATTAAGTTTAGCAACTCTTTAACAGGTTCAGATTGATAATTCGGAAGTAGTTAACTAGTCTCATTAAAAAGAGCGTCAGAAAAACTGCATTTCAAGCCCAAAGAAGACAAAATTTGACTCGAATTTCGTCCTAATGAAGAACTGATTGGGGTTTTGGGGGGGGGGGGTCTGAAAACAAGTGGGTAACGATTAAAGCTTAGTATTAAACTCGCGAATCCATAACACTGGAAGACGATGTCCTGTTACTACATGGTGGTAACTATACACATTTCCTTGCTAACCACAAAAATTCAAAACTGCATACCTGAAATATCTCGCGCATGCTCATGGATCTACCGCCGCTGCCTGACCGGACAAAGGCCTCTGTGAAGTCACTTCTCCAGGAGTATTCGTGTTGCGAAGTCGAGCTAAATATAACGATTTTCTTTGACGTGTGCTTGCCTGGAAATTTGTGGACCAAATGACCAGAATAACTATAGTCGGCCACGACAAAAACCCTCTTCGCCGTGCATTTCCTTAAGTCTGCCATAATGTCGTGAAAGGAATACTCTTCCTTATCCTCAATTAAACCGTCATTATTTTCGTCCCAGAAGAGAAGTGCACCATTGCTTCTTGCGGGCCCGGTCAGATACAGAACCAGCGTGTCGACACACGACCGTAAGCGGCACATGTCCTTGACGCGCGCTCTCACGCTAACTTCGTTTACAGCGGGAACGGCGTCTGGAGTTGAGACGTTTCCATCGACTGAGGAAAGATAACACAAATCATTTGAACGATTGCAATAAATTAAATCTGCACGCAATTTATCTGGATGCTTCGTTTACGAAGTGCCATGAGTGCAATCCAGTAAGATGTTTACCCCGACCCCTCCCACCGTCACCCCACCTCCCCTTCCCCCCCGGGTTGACTAAACGGGTATATGCCGCCTCTAATGGTATGATTTTTGGGACAGTTTGGTCTGGGATAGGCATGTTTTTCGCGGAGAATTAGTGGACAATACAGTTCTTTTTTAATTGCTTCGAGATTTTGGCTGAAATAGGGTAGGGATTTCAATACTTGGGCAGCACATCCCCAGCCAAAATACAGGTGATCATGAGAAGATACAATTTAGACAGGCAATAGCTAATGTAAATACATCAAATAGATATTGCTGAAACATGAAAACAGTTTTAGCAGCTATTGCAGCTCTCCTCTGTAACAGTTCACTTTGGCTTTTTTGAACATTTTTCCTTTTAGTGGCAATTATTCGCTCGGCGCTCATCTTTCTTTTATATCTGTTGCACTCATAATTTGTGTTTATATGATATTAATACTATCTTATACTAACTATATATATATATATATCTTTTATCTATTGCATATATGCATATGTATTCTGATTTGAGAGGGTATTTAGAATCTTCCCGAATTCTATTTCCTATTCCACAATGCGATCAATCGAACGCTTCCCAGGGGTAAAAGAAAAGCACGAAAATATTTTATTAATTACTACTCAAATTGTACATATTTCGAAAAACTCTATGTCTTCAGTTTGTTCTCAATAGTCAGTTGTACTTGATAGTATTGTAGGAAAGAGTGTGAGTTAAATAAGTACAGATGGAGAGAGTTCTAGTTATGGTGTTTTACAGAAACCGGACACTGCAAGTTCGCGTACTTCAAGAAGGCACAACACATTTGTCCAAATATACACTTTAAAGAAAATAACTTTTCGAGAGAAAAATATACATGTAGTGTGATCTGAAATGTGTAAATTATTATAACTTATTATTCAGCATGTTCAGTGGGTGAATTCTTTGAGCCAATTCAAGATGCTTTAAAGCAACTTTGTTCTAAAATATTACTTTTATTAAATGAGATATTTGTTATCAAGCATATTTCTACTTAAACCATTGTATTTTATATGTAAGGCAGATTAACCAAACAATAGATCGTTTGCTACTGTGATAACAACCGGCATTTTTTATGAATTTTAATTAAGTCGAAGAGATCAAGAGCTTTCGTCATCAGGAACTTTTCTATATACGCGATTTAAAACGAATAAAGCTTTTCTACCCAGGTTCACATACTTCAACAGAATAAAAAATCGAAAATATATCAACGCCTCTTGCTTTGCGGGCAATTAAAATCTGCACCGCTCTGTTTGACTTTTTACATTAAATGATTAATTTATCAAGTGTAAATTAAAACAGAATCAAAGGGCTAGCTAGGAAAGCGCAATCAGAATGCTCTAGGTCATTGTCGTTAATTTGAATTAATTGGTTTTGCAGTGGAACTTTGTGAAAGCAGTAAACAAATGCTAAAGGCCAAAATTAAGCACGTCCGTGAGAAAAGGGTGGTTTGGCTTCATACGTGCGTGCTCCAGCTTTGATGTGTTCTGAGGGAACAATTATTTTTGTATTCCAAATTTTAACTTTGACACGTAGCTACAAAACTAAAGTAATTTGAAATTCAGCTGGAAAAAAACATTTAAAGCAAAATGATAATTCGACACGGAAAGCAAAAGAATATAAAAGAAAGTCCGGGCAAGCGGGATGTTATGAAAAAATTAAGATGTTTTCGCAAAAGACAAGACTTTATTATGGTTTACATAGCCAATATTACCGAATGATAAATAGTTAGTTCTCCCTTTTTCAATCATATCTGGGATAGTGAAACTCTTAAATACCCGTAAATCTAGAAGTATCTGGGAATGTCAAAACTTAATTCGGCAAAATTTTGCACAGCAAGACAGCTTTTACAAAATCGTTTCAATTCTGCAATATTAGATTGAAATGGTTAATGTTTTCTCTCCCGCCTTTAAATACAGGGCATTAACTTCCAAATGTGCCCGGTTCGCGCGGCTTGATTGTGTAGTGGGCCGATACCGCACTCATTAAGTCAGCACCTTGCTACGTTCACTGCACGAAAACCGAAGGCCTTCCAAAACACATTACGGCCTGTTCAAAGCCAGATTATAGCTGTTTTCTTCGGCCTCTTGGAGAAAGTAAAACTGGGATCATTTGAATTTTTCCTTTTGTTTCTCTTGTGATTAAAATGCCACCTGTGGCAAGAATCTATTGTTCAGGGCTCTGTGTTACAAACCGAAAATAAGTCACAGCGTTGTTTTCGTTTGTTATTGAAAAAGAAAGCGATTTATTAAATTTGGCTTGCCGACCACTTGCGGGGCTTTGCTTACTCAACACCGGCCATTCAAGAAGTCCTTAGAGAGTTGGTCGGTAATCGACTGTATGGTGGGTTTATCAGTTTGCACAATTGGTCACTTTATGATTTAATGAATTAATTGTATGGGCTGTGCAGGCATTTAGCCGAGCTATTGAGCTGTCCAATTGCGCAAAATTACTAACAGAACCGCAAGGAAAATGAAGAGACACTGAACCGAACAAAACAATTAAATTAGCCTTTGTCTTAAGTCTTTTAATATAAACGGTGTTGCACGTTCGGAAAGAATCAAATGCGACTTGAGGCTATTTCGGAGCAGTAGCCTTTTTTATGGATTTGCCGCCTCCTATTGTGATGATAGTTTAGCTAAAGAGAAAAAATGACCCTTCGACGTAAACTAAACTGCACACGTTTGTCCCAAAAGGTTACACCGCGCGCAGTCAGTTACCATATCATTTTCAAAATTAATTAACCTGGCTCATGGTCACCAATATCACTGCTTGTCCACTATTTACACTTTATCACCTTGGAAGGTATTTATGAGCCATTGCTCAAGTGATTGTTCCGTCGCAAGTTTAACATCAACACTTATCTAAACATAACTCAAGAACTGGACAAATAAATTCAAACCAGCCGATGCCACGAGGACAAGCTTGTAAACGGCTCGCAAGCCTAACCAAATAGTTGTTCTAAAAATGTTTGTTTCCGGTCCAAACGAGCAAAATGTATAGTGCTTTAGGTAGCCAAAACGCCGAGAGAAGAGGCTAATTAAGAGCTGAAAGAACAGATCTGTGATAACAAACCAATTTCATACTACATTCATTAAAATATCTTTGAAAGAATATGCCGCCAGTAATATATACTAAGCCCTCCTTCGAAACCCGTGCCGCTTCAATCAATATGCCGTTAAGAAAACTGAACAAGCAAGAGATAATCTATATTTACTCATGTACTTACGCTCAATTGATCCGTCGTGACCGTAGAATGTCGTAATGTGGTGTTTCGAGAAGTTGTTTTCTCTGTGTAGGAAATTCCAAAATAGTTCCAAGTTTTTCTGATATCGAGGATGATTAGTCTGCGCGTTCCATCCTCCAGCGATTAGTAACGCGTAGTCGCAGCTTGTATACAAGCAGATACGCTGTTTAATCTTGGGCGGATTGCCACAGCGTGGAGTGTTTCCACACGGAACTGGCAACGCGGGGAGAACCGTCCTGCACTTTCTAAAGCCGAGAAGGTCGTCTCGGCATCGCAGTTTTTGTGTTCTTGCTTTCGCATCCTTTGCCGCGTAAACCAGTGGAATAAAGTCAATTTCACATCTACGGCGCTTGCGTTCCAGCCTGTTACCGCAGTTTCTTTTCTTTGCAGGCGTTATACATTCAGAAAAAACTGCAAAGCAATAAGAGCGAACAGTCACAAAAGGCCCACTTGGGTCGTGTCAGTGATACTGGGATAAGTAGATTAGCACGCCTCTCCTGGGACGCACAAATAACACTCGCACGATGTCCCAACAAAATCCAAAGTATAAAGTTGATGACAATACATGTTCGCAAGATAACGGATTATTTATCTTTAAACTCCGCGGCACCAACAAACTCACGGAACTTTCAGACGCATGGGTCAGATAACTGTCTAAGTCCTTGAAAGTAGACTGTATACAAGTATATAATATCAGGAAAACTCGTAAATCTCTTCTACTTCTATATAGCATTCTATATTCAGTGAAAAACTAATCTAAATCTTTCACAACGAAAATTTACTTTAAGAACACTTCAGTATGTGTCTCAAATATAAATTTCTTGCCTTTTCTATGACACTGCGTGAGCTAAACTAAATGAAGAATGAAAACAATTTTTGTAAACTAGAAATAAAGATTCGCCACATGCAAATGGAGGTTCTGAGCAAAGCAAATACTACAAGGTATAAATAAACTTGATAGCCAGAAATTGTATGCATACCTGTAAAGTTTCCGCGCATACTTTCACAAGCACCTCTACTCTTGTGTTTGTAAATGTAGAATACTAAAACGGTGTGCCCAAAGGACGCCTCTGGAAAAGGATCTACGGCGATAACAATGTCGGGATGTCGGCTGTCTTTGCCTTTGCGCAAGCTTTTCTGCCCTTTGAATTTGCCCGGTAACACTATTACTAATTTCTGCTTTCTGGAGCTAGCTTCTGCAGTGTACAAGTTCATTTCCCGCACAGGAACATTACTAGCGGCCATGCAGTTATGTCCACTAAACCTGCAGTTCTTTCGCGAGCTCATGATCTCCAGCGTGGCATTAACTCGTCTTTCCCAGACATGCTTCGAGTGCCTCAGCCTGGACAAATCCACTGACACACAACCTTTTACCAATGCGACTGACAGAATAAACAGTACAGAGAAGTGGGTCATGCTGACACGAACTTTTCCTCCAAAGAACTACTTTCAGTTGAGATAACTATACCGGTTCAACAGCAAAACGCTTGGCTACCCAATGGAACTGTCCAAAATAAACAGCACGAGTTCAAACTGTGTTTCAAAAATTTGTGTGAAACGTTTTCTTAAGAGTTTACCGCGTTTGTCAAATGTGCCGACTTGTTATTGGTTCACATTCGCTACATCAACTCTGAATGTATGGACGACGAAACTTCCTCTTTTTATAAAATTAATCGGCCGTCTAATGATTGGTTCGCGGCTACTTCTGACGGGCGTTAATTGTTTTGGCAATATTCAAGAGGGCCGATTTTGTAAGTTCTCTGACGTAGCACTCTATAAGTGATTCAACCCACAGAACAAGATTAAGATCCGGCTTAACGATGAGACTTTTAACCAACAAATTAAGTACACCTCCATTTTTAACGATTAGTTTGGGTTGTGTGGAAACTTAATGGGCTGGAAAGATTTGGCATCTGTTCAGGCGAAATGTAGAATCCAGCCCCGGAAATTCATATGAATTATCATTTGTGGAAAAGATCACGCCCACTGTTTATACCGTCCTCGATAATGGGCGCCGAAAGCTGAGATCATCACTGAGTGCGAAATTTATGGCACTCTGAAAGGTTCGAGAAGAATTTTCTCCGCGGAAGAACAAACTGTGGGAGGCAAAAAACGAGAAAAAACATTATTTAAATCTTTTCCTATTCAAACTGCTTTGGGAACGAAAGACTAACTCAGGTCTCCTCCCGCAAAGATAAAAGAAAAATATGTGAGGCAGCTTATTGTTTTGGTTAGGAATGAGCGGCGCTTGTTATTCCTTCGGCCAAAGTGAAGCCGCACGAAAAATGATCCAGCTAATTGCGCAAAATCATATTGCTAGCTGCTCATATAGTCCCGTTCTAAAGTCGCCGAAAGAGTAAACATTATTTATAAAACAACCATGTTTGTTTTACAAATGATAAAAGCCTAAAAAGCTCCGGGAGTTAAATCTCCTTGCTTTTCATGAATATTGAAAGTAAGTGTCGTATTGTCTGGAAAAGCCCGGGATTCTTTTCTGTTGAGTGTAATCTCGTATAATCTTTCAGTACTATAACCCCCAGCATTTTAACAAAAAAGTAAAGTTAACTGTTAGTGTTCTAGTGCAAAGAATTGACAAGGTCAACCAAAAATTACAGATGGCATTAAAAAAGTGCAAATTATATGTTAACGTGTAACATTAAGCTGATGCAAACTGACCGAAATTGCTAAAAACGGTTTGATAAAAAAGTAACTTGATCTACTTCTGGACGACTGGAGAAAAAATACTCAAAGAAGAAGACAGAAAGCAGAACAAAGTGGATACCAAGGTCATCGGAAGGAAACGAATTTTCCCAGCGTTTTAATTTTATTGAGTTCTTAAAGGATTATGTTTGGTATGTAGAGTTTATCTGTTGTCATGTATTACGTGTGTCTTAACAATACTAAAAACAACAAGAATTCCATTGCAAAAGTAAAGAAACACGGCTTAATAGCAGAGTAGCATCGTTATGGTATAACAAAATTTTTATATAAATGCCTTTGCTGGTTGTGAATGTAGATAAAAATTTTATTACATTTATAAAGCAACGACTGCCTCCTCGGTTAGTGCCTGGTGATAGGTTTCATCAACTTCCTGTTGGTTGTCCGAAAATTTTACCAACATACCCGAAGGCTTTTTATAGTTTATCTGAAGAAACCACAAAGCAAGTTCAGAAATAAAGGTTCTTTTTAATCTTGCAATTTATTACCGCAATGCAAAAGCGCTTGTTTTTGTCCAAATTGTTCGCACAAACAAGCTAAAATTTAAAAAATGCAATATTGGGTTTGCATGTGAAACAGGAATTAGTCAAAGCTAGAGCTGGGGCTGAAGAGAACTGAAATGGTTGGGTGTCAAAAAACACTGACCCGTTATAGGATGGAGTTCATACTTAGTTTATCAGAAATTCTGTCAAATAATTTTGAAAAGGAAAAAGACTTTCTTTCAGCCCAATCCCGAACATAAATGATGACCAGTCCTTAAAAAAATGGTCACTTTGGAAAAATCACATGTCTAAATTTATACCATTGAAATCAAAACTGAGATGTCTTAAGAAATGGTTCGACTGTTTCATTCATCTAATTAATCATTTATCTTTCTTTACAGAGCTCCTCTATAAAGGATTATTTGCCTGCTGAATGTACGTGACAGAACATTTAATGTTATCTGGATCCTTTCTAAAATATTTCTGTTCCTCAAGTATAGTACAAGTTTTCGAAAAGATGTTGATGAAATAGCGTATTAAGGCGATTTACAGCAGATCAGACACAGTAATTACCGGCAGAATTTTCGGTTGTTGATCGCTGGCAATTGAACACTATAAATACCAATCTTTTTGAAGAACAACATAGTAAGATAAAAAGGGGTAGAAAACCACAAGACTGAAAAGCTGTCGCATGTTTGTCGGCATGCGATGCAGTGACTCAGCTCTGCTTTCATGCAATAATCTGCGCGCGCAACCTAGATTCCCGTCATACACATAAACAAGAGGGCCGCCATTTTTAGGTATTTACTAATATGGCTACTTCTTTGTCGAATGTAGCTGGAGTATATCACTTCTCACTTGTATTAATGGCAAACATGCTTTCTTGCTTTTTGAAATTATTTGGCTGGTTTAAATGTTTTTGTCTTTTGGCCAATTTAACCAAAAACCAAATTTGTTAGTTCTTAATTAAAATTTGTTCTTGTGATATGGAAGGCTAAAGCATGTTTAGAAAAAGATTTAAAGTTATAACCAAATGTTTTTGACCGTAAATCATCATTATTGGTAATACACGAATTATGTTCTAAGTTATTACTTAATAAAATCATTGTAGTTTGAACTCAGTGTACTTTTAGTTTCTGAGCTTGAACCTGCTGAGATTGTTCCGTTTTCTTTTAAAAAGATGTGTGTACACATTTCACTCGAGTGAAAGCAAACACACAGCTGGTACATGCAAATATACGATTTTTAAACCGTGAGACAACGAACTGTCAGAGTCTTACGGCGAGATCATGAAAATTGTAAGGCCTGGAAGTGTTCTAAAAAGTTAAGCACAAAAGCAAGTAAAATGTTATGTATTTTTTTGTGTGTGTTTGCTGAATTTTTTTTGTTTCTGGATTTTTCCACAAAAGGAAAATTAATTGCATTTCAAAACGTATCTGTAAAACTTGCATATACTGCATTTTGCTGTATGGAGTGAAGGAGCCTTATAGGACAACAGAAACAACAATATTTATTGTATTTATAACTCATAATATTTATACAACTTTTTATATTTACAATTTTTACAGTTTAAATTGGTTGGAGTTCCAAAACCTTAGAATTACCAGTTGGATAATCGAGCAAAGCAGCGTGTTTGAAAAAGATTATAAAGTATAGAAAATATACATGACAGCATCAGACAGCGAGGTACAATGTATTTAAAAAGTGGAGGAGGTAGAGAGTTTTTACCTACAAACCGGTGTCCTGGGACCGGTGTCACTGAGCTCTGATAACATTACGTACCAACATCGTCCCATGCCGACATCAGAAGAAAAGATGTTAGATAGCAAACTGAAGAGAATATTTTTAAAAAGCCACATTTTTACCCTAGGGCTAAACTGTTCAGAATATTTTGATAATTTCTGGATAGTGCCGTAAGTTTGGTATTTTTCATAAAACAGTGGCTAGATTTCTGTATTACACGATTTGTGTGACACCAACTTGCAAATCCCTGACAAGGCGAGGTTTATTTTAGGCAGTAATAAACAGTAAATATATAGACAATTAGTTGATCATCCCCCAAAACTGAAAAAGTAGCCAGGACTTGGCCTTTAATATTAACACGTGCCTAGTATAGTCTTTCCTAATGAGTTGCATTACTGTTTAAACCCAGGTAACTCGCAGTTAATCTCTCAACATCCAACACGTCCCACTGAGACAAGCATACGTGTTTTACCGTGAAGGTTTTTTTTTTCATCCATAAAAACCACAGGCATTCTAAAGAAAAAAGAAATAGAATTATTCTCGTTACCAACTGGGCGTCAAGACTATTTCTGGCGGTACTCGGCACTGAATCAATTTGTAAGCCAATTAACATACGAAGGAAACAGTAGAGTAACTGATGAAATGCAATTGCAAGAAAAGTTCGCAATATATTTTCACTATTTTAATTTAATTTTTTTTGTTACGAATAGTTTAACAAAGCGTAAAACATAGCGGTAACGCTGTCTTTGTGTTTACGAAGGTTAAATTAAAATAGTTAAACTTAAAGCTTTTTACGCCGTAACTTGAAAAACAAACGAAATAAAAGGAAATCCAATTGATTCGACTTACATGCACAAACAAGATCATTAAAGTTGTGAATTTTAAAGATAAGTTAAAAAGCGTTAAATTTTTGTTTTGTTTTGTAATTATCAAGGATTTTTTAACCGCCAATATCATAGTCTACAACCTAGCTCCTTAACTGTAAGATTTAAATGGTTTCTTGCTTTCAGTTGTAGATAAATAGCAAGCTTGTGAATAGCACTTACCGCTAGGTTATATACGGTCAAACACTACTGGGAATACTAGAACTGACCAAAGGCAAAACTACTGTTAGATATTCGTAACCTCTAATGCACTTGCGTGTATATTACTAATTTACTATCATTTCCTTGTTTTCTGAAATGCTTTCTCTCTCTCTCTCTCTCTCTCTCTCTCTCTCTCTCTCTCTCTCTCTCTCTCTCTCTCTCTCTCTCTCTCTC
>JANSTQ010153285.1:1252-11505 GCA_026167885.1 Bergia puertoricense
TTTTTGGGATCTCCTAGCCAGATTTTTGAGTACTCGTCTCCCTTTCCGAACTTTCTGGATTCATCCCTGATAGACGCGGACTGGGAAACGGCAGACAGGAACACGTCAGTCAAGATATTGCCATTTTAAAAGGCGATCTTGAAAGGCGATTGGGTTGAAAAGAAAAAAAGAGACGAACTACCTGTCGAACAACGTAACTACTATTGTTTAGCAGAGTTATGTTAATTAGCATCGCCGTAACGTCTTCCTTTGAGTCCGCAAAGACCCATAAAACAAAAGGCAGGTTCAAGGTGTTTTAATTTACACAAATTACGAATACATGGCTATGGTACAACAGGACGAGTGAAATAATCAAGCAAGGACAGGCCAAAAACGTTGAAAAGATAGCAAGTGAAAGACCAGGAAACAACAGAAAGGCGCAAATTCTAATAACTAATGTGAATAGAGAGAACCGTTATTTCATTCATTACGGGAACCAGCAAAATGCTATCATAACAATCTGAAATGAGAAGTGTCATATGGTACAACAATGATTTCAACTTTGGCGAAACTACAGTGCAACGTCAAAGTAGAATTCATCATCTACTTAAGTCCTTCTTCGTCGACATTGACTGAAGTCTTTGCGGCTTGATGATGTACTGTATATAGATACATATAAAATGATCAAGCGTCTTTTCAAAAGGCGGTTGTTGTTAGTCATTTTAGTTCTATTCGTCTGTTTTCTCTACAACAACAAGTTTGTTTTGGACGCGGACATTAAACTAGGGAGAAAAGACCCATTGCCGGACGACATCAATGTACGGACAGATAGAAAGACATCCAGCACTATCCGCCGTTTGCCTTACAAAGTTAGAAACTTGGAAAGGTGAGATTACGTACATATTAACCGAGTAAGAGGGACAGTCGGGATCTAAAATGGTCTACATTTGGTTTGGTTATCAATGGGTACGAGATTAGCACAGTAGGTAAGATTTCTGACTGCCAACCAAGAGGTCCCGGGTTCAATCCCCGGCAGGTTGATGGTTGTGTGTGTGATGTTAGCTCAGTTGATAAAATCTCAGACTGCTAACTTGAAAGTCCCGGGTTCGATTCCCGGCTTGGCCATGGGATTGAATACTTAAGTGACCTTCTTTCGCCACACCGTCCTTGGACAGGGACGTTAAGCCGTTGGTCTCCCAGATGGACGAAGAGGCACTCTTATTATTGTTGTTATTGTTATTGTTATTATTATTATTATTAGTAGTAGTAGTAGTTTTGTTATCATTATCATTATCATCATCATCATCATCATCATTATCATTATCATTATCATTATCACTATCACTATCATTATCATCATTATCATTATCATTATCATCATTATCATTATCATTATCATTATCATTATCATTATTATAACTTCGTGCATCCTTTTGCCACCCCGTCCGTGGGCAGCCGTTGGTCAGATAACTCAACGTTCTATCGCGAGACTTAAAAGAGCCCAAGCACATACTTCTCCAAAACAATAAAGTTATCCCGATTTTGTGGACTGCATCAATACTGTTATTGGCAGCCATTTGTGCAAAATATCTAATTGTAAACGCTTTGAGACGTTACGTTGATTTTAAAAGTGCTACAAAAGCACCACAATATATTCATTTATTATTATGATAACGTCGTGAGTCTGTCTATAGCTCATGGCCAAGATTCAAGTATTTTCCTAAACGGCTCGTGCTGTCTCAGTCTCTATAAAGCGTTTTATCATATGAGCGGTTCTGCAAGCTTCTGTAAAAAGAAAAATGATGGTTCTTATTTCGAAAGAGAGCAGCTCGAGCCGGGAAAATACAGATTCGTATTGCCCACTCACCACAACACGTATGGCCTCCGTCACGTGACAATTTTAAAATGTTTTTGTATGGAACAATCGAATGGGAGATACGAGCTATGTGATAAACAAGTACTACACTTTCTGTTGTTGAAACGGTTATCACATTATTACTTTCCGAAAACAAGTGGACAACCATTCAACAGCAGGTACCAGTAATCATGCAAATTATCGTCGTACTGATATTGAGAGTTGTTGATGATTGTGGACTTGCACAGCAAGAAATCTTTTTGCTGATAATCAAATTGTAACTGCTATTTAAAGCTTTCAGTGACCAAACGGACTTTGCAAATCACCACTTCAAACGTTCGTTCAAGCGTGATAAAACTTGTTGTGTGTCCAAACGGATTCGGTACTGCGTTTATATTAACTCTTTCAGCCCCAGCCAGTTTGTCAACATTTATTTTCTCCTTACATCATCCATTCAAAATAGGTTGTTTAGTTATGAGATTAAAGGAATTCATCACATACAACAAACTATCTAAGATGAAAAGCAAAATAATCTCAATGTTATTAAAAGGAAAGTGGAAGACTTTAACAAAGGGTTACCGTAAGTCAAAGCAAATCCACTGTGCTCCTTGCGTTGACTTGGATTTAGCCTGCGGACAGGCTCACCTTGGGGGTTGGGGGAAATAAGTGCGAGCGAGAGAAAATGAGTCCCCTCTCCCCATTCCCCCTTTCACCCCCCCCCTCCCCCCTCGCGCGCTCCGCGACTCATTTTTTCTCGCTCGTGCTTCTTTCCCCCAAGCCCCAATGGAGCTGCTTTAAGCTAATACCCAATAAACGGTCAAATCGGTCAGCGAATACTCCAAAAAGAGCAGGAGAAATACAACAAAAACAGGCTGCCGGGTTCAAGAAACTTTATCATGTCATTAATAACATTATAATCTTGCTATGAACCACAATTATCAAAAAATCCATGTTGAGAATTACTAGAGTGTTTAAGTTTTTGACATTTGTGTTTTTTTAATCCAGGACTGGAACTCAAAAGACAAGATCAAATGTCCATACCATAAGAAGAACACTCGTCCCTCGATGCAAAACAAAGCGAAATGTGGCATTCCTCAAGACTCACAAGACAGGGGGGTCAACAATTACCAACATCCTTAATCGCTTCGGCGATAGCAGGAACTTGACCTTCGTGTTGCCAAAAATAGGGGAATCCCGTCTGAACTGGCCATACAAACTCGGCTTTAACTCTTTCATACCATTGCATGGAAAACAACCCAACATTTTAAATAACCATGTTCGTTACGATAGGGCCATTCTAGAACAAATTATGCCTATGGACACCGCTTACGTCACAATATTGCGTGATCCCGCTGACCAGTTTGAGTCAGCGTTCCGATTTTTCAAACTTGCGAGCATTTTAGGCGTTGAATCTGAGGAACCGCTTCATACATTTCTTAACAAACCTTGGGTGTTTCTGGAAAGAAAACTGAGCCACAGTATGACAGCACTGGAGTTTCAGCGGGTTCAACTCTCCCGCAATGGAATGCTTTTCGACTTGGGTCTTGATCCCGAGACGGCTGACTTAACTGAACTCGTTAATAGCTACATTACGCAGATTGATCGCGATTTCTCCCTTGTAATGTTAATGGAGTATTTTGACGAGTCACTGATACTGTTAAAACGACTCTTGTGTTGGTCTTTGGACGATATCCTTTATTTTCCGATGAACAAACGAGTTGTACCCGACCGAAAATCGATTTCTGCAGAGTTACGCGATCAAATACGAACATGGAACATGGCCGACAGTCTTCTATATGAATATTTTAACAAAACGTTTTGGAGAAAGGTCCAGGAACAAGGATCAAATTTTTACCAAGAAGTTCAGCTGTTTCGAAACAAACTTCAACAAATGCGGACCTCGTGTTTGGGGTCTTTGCGGCGTTCGTTTGTTAGTGACATAGGCACAGTGCCTTTTCGAACTGCTGCAGTCTTTGTCGAGAGATACTCTTTGCGCGAAGATATCAAAAACGGAAAATTGAAAACACTTTGTGAGAAGATGTTAACCGACGAAGTGACATATGTTAAATATCTACAAGAAAAGCATATTGGGATGAGCAAAAGCAAAAGTAGGCCCGCTACTAATATCAAAATCAAAGAAGATCTGAACTGAAAAAAAAATCGTCTGGTTTCACGCTCCTGGATGGTAAAGGTTTGATATTGCTCTAGGAAGTAGGCGAATTGAGGGTGAGAGGGGGATGACAGGTCAGAATAAGAACTGCGCATGCGTGAATTGCAAAAGGAGACACACGTTGGCGGCCAAGTTCCAAGATGGCGCTTCCAAGACCATTGTAGGCGGCCTGTAAATTTCCTCTTAACAAAAATTAAACAGTTGATCTCTCACGGTCAACGAAGAAAAGTAAGATTTAAAAAAAATGTGTTGTCTGACTCGTAGCCTAAAAGTCGTTAGTTCGAACCCCGGCCCGACCACTGTTTTGTGTCCTTGAGCAAGGCATTTTATCGACTTATTCCAGTCGACTCAGCTGTACAAATTAGTACAAGCTTCTGCTGATGCTAACCTGCGATGTACTATAGTGTCCTGTCCAAAGGAAGTCACTGACTCTCATCCGATTAATAGCTACGGAAACTGGGGATGTGCGCCTGTCTTTTGAGCCACTTCGCTCGGTAAAAGATTTAGTTTTTTAAACGCTTTCGTGCACGTTTCTGAGCTTTATTCCTGTTTTTCTGACGTGTCGTGGGAAGAAGATGGCCGGACTTAATTATCTGGGGCTATCTTTTTTTCCCACGCAAGTTCTCTAGATCTGTTCCCGACATTATATCAGGTTTACATCTCAGTTCATTATATTCCATCCTCTCATCTCTCATTCTCTTCTTTTTCCCTCCCCATTCTTCCCTCTGCGTACATGTCACTTCATCTTTCGTCTTCTCTTCTCCTGTTTTGGCTTCTCCACCCCTCCCACCCTGGGGTGCTGAGTACCCAAGAGTTTCAGCCGCCTGACAAAGGCTTTGTTGTTCAAAAAATTAAAAGAAATACAGACTGAACAATAGTTTCACAATAGATAAACACAAGGGAGAAGTGGAGAGTACAAAATAGTTTATACATTTGACGAATTCTAAACTCCGCAAGACGCCACCATTTTAAATCCTATTTATAGCCGAGCGCAGTAGAACCAATCAGATTGCGGTATTTGCAGTATATCTTGTGTTAGTTATGTTCGAAAGCAAACCTATTCTGAAGGGAAGAATGTTAACCTTGTTGAACAATGTCTGTCTTCCATCAAAGACTACGTTGAAAGAATATGTTTCTGGCTGCTTGGATTAAGACTAGAGTTTATTTTTTGTTTTGTTTTTTAACAAAACGCTTTTAAAATTACGTATAAAAATGTTTCGTAACAACTAACTTTCTACTGCTGTAAAAGAAATGTGTTTTGACTGTACTAGCAAAACTGATTTCCACAATCAACTCGATAAGAACCAAGAAACCCTCCAAAACGTTTCTGGTAAAAAAAAACACCAAGGAGTTTTCAGCTGATACTGTGCAGGTTTATGATTTAAAAACTGTTAAGGACTAAAACGTCGATTGACGTATAGCTCAGGTAATATAAAAGAAGAGAGTGCTGATAAATCGCTCTGGAGCGCAAACTTTAAACTTCGAATTTCCTGCTTTTCAAGTGTGAAAATGTGCTTACAGCATCGCTTTTTAAACAGCTCTTTCACTTCCAAAAGTGCCAGATGATGAAATGCTAAATTTTCATTACTAATATCCCTACGCTTCTTGAAAGTACGTTGGAAGAATTTTATACTGTCTTAGATTGTCTTTATCGAATGGCGATTTCCTTTATTCTTACTAACAATCAACTTATTTTATTCTGATGCTGCAAGCAGACGATACATGTAGATATTGATAAGCAAAGTGACAATGAGAGGGTTGGACAAAGTGTTTGAACAAAAAACGAGGCAAAAATTAGTCCAGCAATCGGTAACAACACTTTCGCCGAAAATCCCAACAGAAATATCTTGTGGACAACCTATGTTCCTTCAAGTTGTTCCGAACCAAAGTATATCAAATTTCAGCCAGTTTCGTTAAGTACGGTATAGAATCACTAATAATTAAAAAGTATGAAAACGACTGGTTTTAAAGCGCGTGAGATTCGATGTATTTTGTTTATTGTCGGCAATTAAAGTAAAATTACGAAGCTCTTACGCGATCAAGAGATTTCTAATCTAATAAATTACTGTTTCAAATGAAAACTGTTGTAATTAACATTTTTGAAACCTCAGATTTTCAGACTCTGCTGGGTATCACCGTTATTTAATTTGAAAACTGGCGTAAAGATTCTTTCCAATAGCCCTCCTCCTTATATTTAATGAACTATGAACTGGAAGACAAGTGAAAGTTGGCAAGTTTCTCGGAGGGAAAGATTGAGATTATATCTCAGCTCTGACTTGTTTTATCAGACCTTCAGCCGACACTCTTAATTAAAAACTATTTTATAAAGCCTCATTTTGTTTCAAAATACTTTCTTCGATTAGTTACTGTGTAGAATAAGAAAAAATATCGGCAGAAATGCTACTCAGCTGGGACTTGCATGACTGCAGGCAAACGATAATTACAAGGCACGAAAACTCGTGGGATGCTAGAAAGTGTACTATTCCTTTATACGGATGATCTTTGGGTTGCGTGGTTTTCACTGGTAATCATGATGAAATATCTACAGCTCCACTCACGACCGGTCTAATAAGTTTAGCTTTATTGTGCACTGTATTTTTAAGGTTTTCGTTTGATGCAAAATTGAAAAACATTGGTTTTTAAGTGCAAACTATTGAATATAAATGTATCCAAAAATAATTTGATTTGATATCGGTGAACAGAAAGAAAAATGAATTGCCGATTGTTTGGACAACTTTCAAAAGTTAAAACGAGTTTAGAAAACACGTTCATTTGGGAAAGCATCTTTTCAATATATTAAACTGCACATAACTGCTCGGCTCCGGCAAAACACTACAAAAATCTGTTTCAAAAACAGGCCCAAAATTCACTGCATCCATTTTCAAATACTCACTACAGCACTAAACACCGTTATACTGAAATTCAGCTTTTCTTCAGCTCATGTTTCGACAACCAAATCGAAGACCTTTTTAAGACTTTTAACGCCGTAAATTAGAAGAACTGATACCTATTTTTGACTCAAAACACCAAACCAGCAAATACGGAATACATTGTTTAAAAGTGAGCTTCAAAATTTGATCACGGCGGGGAAAAACTCAACTTCAGCAGAAATTTAATGTTTTTAAGACCTAAAGTCGAATATCTGGTGAATTTAAGATCTTTTCAAGGCCTTAAATTTACAAAGAGTGAAATAACACTATTTAAGGATCCACGAGAACCCCGAAATTAGAGCCGAGGCCGTCAACAAATTTCATAACTTCTATCCACCCGCTTTTGAAAGTTTCACAGTTCACCTTGAGCGAGAAACTCCAAACAACAGTAGTCAGTATCTCATTTGATCTCATCTTATCGACAGATGTTCATGAGGAACTAAGATCAACATGACACAACCAAGTTTCTGAATGAAATGTGAAGAAAACCAAAAATCAAACTTTGCAAAGCTGGAGACCATTTGACAACAGTTTATCAGGAAAGCAGCCGGAGTCAGTTGCTATTGGTTTTTTAAATGCATAAAATTAGCTAAAATCTAGTTTATTTTTAACGAGGAAGATCGGTCTTAAAAAGTTATAAATATCTAACGAGAATTTCTTGAATACTAATTAATGAATTGGATTTATTGAGTCGAAGCATTGATTTAAGCTGGGGTTGTGGAATCGATTTTTTGGTTTCAATCAGCGGCTAAAATAGAAAAATTAATAATACTTAACTACTTTCAATTTCGATTTTGACACAATTCTTGTATTGCCAGCGGGTACTGAACTTCATTAATTTTAATAACTCAACGGTCTGCGGTAAAAGAAAAGTAAATATATTCTCCAATGATCTTTATCAAAATTAGCAATAACCGGATTGTAAGATGCTGTAACAGAAAGTATTACCGAATCTAAGTTTTATCTTGCCTTCTGCAGAACACAATCACTTATCGTAGAAACATTCAACCCGAAAGGCACACATCGACAAAACTAATAAGGTATTGTCTTATTCCATTCTTGTGCTTGAAAGTATCTTTGTAAAAGTCAGTGGTGATTACCCAGTAAGTGAGAATAGTTTCCCATCTACTGGAGTAATGTATTTATTCTTAGAATTAAAGTCTATATTTCATTAGTTTAAGACATGTTTTAAACAAATTTCGTTCGTCGCAGTGAAGCGCTAGCTATCACGTTAGAAAGTGATTTGTTCACGGGTTTATTGTTTTATTGATGTTGGTAATTTATTTTGTGGTGGGAGTTTTTTGTGGCGTCTAGCCCTACAAGCCTAAGTCAGTCGACAATAGTTCATAATTTCGTTATTCGCTTGTTTCAACAGAGTTCAGTGAAAGCTGTTTACATCAAGTATCTTGTGCTCGGGTTATTGGCATGGCCAGAAAAAGATATGAAAGAGAACTATTCCTTTTATTGTCTTTGGCCTGTTGTGCTCTTTCTTCAACCAGTAAGTATCTTATTCTTTTCAAACCGTCAAAAACCATAGGAACGCAAGTTCACTTTGTATATTTTTCCTCTTCCCAATTAATCTGCAGTTAGTTCCTTGCACTACATGAATCTAAGTTCTTTCATCTGCCCATTTTGTTTGATCTTTGGGCAAGCGTTTGTTGATATGCATCTAATTACACATTTTAAAGTCACCTGAAATAGTGTTCAGGTGGCGTACTTGGAAAACAATTGTAAAAAAGTTTTTGATAGGAAACCAGGTGACGAGTTGAGCCCACAACCCTAGTTGTTCAACTCAATTTAATATTTTGGAAGTGAAAATTTTTTAAAAAGTAAGAAAAGAAATTATCTTCATAAATTTTAAGGCAAATTAATAAATACATTTAATCTTGTAAACTTTAGTCCTGCATGTAAAGGGAGGCCTATCACGCAAGACATTTTACTGGATCAAAAATAGTAAAACACAAAATTAGTCGGCTTCCTTTAAACTTCAGCTTAAGGCCCACGTTAGATGTGAATCCAATAGCACTTGAATTGAAATCCAGTTTTATCCAACTGCCTATTTTCCTTTTTTAATTTTGGTAACAATTTTGCTATTTCAGTCATATTGTATTAGCTAATATACTGCATTGTCATATTTTAGGATAATTTTATAGATTTTCAAATAGTTGTATGCTTTATAACTTGTTGTAAGGGCCATCTTTGTTGGTTTTCCCTTTCAAAATAAAGTTATTTTTATTACTATTATTACAGTAAACAAGGGACATTTCCTAATGCATGTATAGAATAATTAACTAATAACATATTGATAGCGCCTTTTAGCTTTTAGATGGGTTACGGTATAAAACTTGAGAATGCAGATAAACTTCCTCAAGTTTTGGAAACTTGTTTACACAAGAAACGAACAAAGCTAGAGATATAAACATCCTGGAAAAATCATCTAAGTCTATGTTTTATATGTAAACAAGTTGATAGTACTAAGTAAGATAGGCTTTATACACTCTTTATAAGAACAACTTTTAGAAAGATGTTAAGTCTGAAAAGTGCCAAAACTTAAGAAAATGTTAAGAACACACCTTAGGCCAGAGGCGGCGGAGCAGGGGGAACTGTAGCCCCCCTCCCCCCCCCTTCCAAGCGAAAATTTTGGGGGGCTTAGACCCCCACGCTTCGGTGCCAAAAATCTCACTGGCGCAGCATAAAATTGGTTTGGCAAAATATTCAGTTTTGTTATCTTTTCACAAATCGTTTCATTAGGATTGCGCTTGGCTAAATAATGTTTTTGATCAACTGCCTACTTATATCTTGTCACAAATCAATTACGGACACACTGGACACTATTAAGATTGCAAAGAGGTTTGCTTGCGCCTACAAACTACGCAAATGGATATTTTGGAAAATTTGAGTAGGTGTATGCGCTTGTCTTGGTATACGATGAGGTCCCCCTCCCCCCCCCCACACACACATTTCAAAACGTTCCGCCACCTCTGTAGGCTGACACTAAGAAAGGAATGCAAAAATTTCTATAAAGCTTTGATAATGCAATCACATTTGATTTTGGTAAACAAGCGATAGCAAAGTCTTTGGCCATGTTCACTCTTTTATATAAGAACGTCTGTTTTTATGGGCTGAGACTGAACATTCTCAACTTTTTTTTTCAAGATCTCAGCCTCAAATGCTTTTAAAAGTTTTCTTGATAATTTTTGGGATTGTGTCTGTATAAATGTATAAATACATTCAAAGGCTGTTCTTAAGAGCCGGTTTCTGTAAATATCGAAAACCGTGCGACACTCGCCAAAATTTCGATTTCTTGATATTTTGCCCA
>JANSTQ010153307.1:0-11503 GCA_026167885.1 Bergia puertoricense
GCCCGCGGCCTATAACTCCAAAACTATTCAAGGTATTAAAACTAAATTTGCCATGTTAAAACCTTGAGTGAAAACTAATTTAAAAATATATTGATTTGCAGCTATGACGTCATATGACGTCATAAATTCGCAATCTTGAAATTGTCTGGCGGCAATCTTGGATTTTTTGATGACGTCAAAAAGTGTCCCAATTAACGTAAAATGATTGAAAATATGTTGTGATGAATTGAGAAAAGCAAAATCAGTAAAATGTAAGAATATAAAATGAGGAAAATTGGAATAACCAAAGAAAATTCTTAAAATAGGAGCAAAAAGGATGACCTGTCATTCAAAAATGGGTTGCTATGGAAACGGGGTAATTAGTGACCACAAGTTTAACACACTGATAAATTTTAGGAAAAGTCACAAAATCCTGGCCTTCTACATGAAATGGTTCTTTCGCTAGAATGATTCAGCCATGAAAAGCCCCTTGAACTTGTAAAAACAATTTTTGGCAAGCGCTATAGCTGAGACAAACGAAATAACCAAAACTGTAGAAACGTTACCTAAAGACCCTCTTTTAATAAAACTACCGCAATCTGTACTCCCTAGAGAACCCCAAAATAGCAACCTTGGTTTCAGTGATGAACAAACGCAATCACGAAAAGGAGTAGCTGTTTTGAAAGAAGAGTGAAAAAAGAGTAAGAAAAGGTTGTGTCCTAATATCTTCGTTCTCCGTCAACTATTTAACCTGTATCTAAACGAACTGCCCCTTTTTCCTGCAAGAAGATAAGTAAGATCTAACCAACGGTGGCAGATTCATTGCAACTCTGCTTTAAACCATACCCCTATATAAGGCAACTTGCTCACAAATAGTCTCCCATATATACTTTCCAGTGCTTTTGAGAAACAAATCCATCAAAAAGTGTGGGAAAAATCGTGAAGCTCGCTGTTTTTGTTTGCATGCAGATTTTCAGGAAGGTCAAAATAACCATTCTCATTTTTAGTGTATTTAATAACCAAGAGCTATATTTTGTTTGATTAAAATCTTGTTCCCATTGCTTGAATAAATTGGGAGTTATAAGTCGATAATGGTCAAAATCCATTACTTCAACCTTTCTAAATTGGGAATTTCAGTGGGGTGAAAGACTGAACATAAAGTAATGTAACTTTACTGCATTTAATTTTACTAAAACTTAATCTGCATCTATAATACATCATAAAGTGACCATGACATCCAATCTACAGTTGATTCCCGTTACTCGAACCCTCGGTAATTCGAACCTCGCGCTAACACGAAGCAATTCTGTTTTCCCTTCGGATCATTTTCTTTATAATTTTACCCTCGACAACTCGTACTCTCGCTAACTCGAACCCTTTTCCATTTCCCTTGAAGGTTTGAGTTATCGTGAGTCACCCGTATATATTTTTCTCTTTAAAATTACCAAGTTGGTGGGTACCGGTCAAATCGTACACCTATTCGGCAAAATAACTATACATTATGTAAAAGTTTATTGCACAATCTGACAAACATGTTAATAGTAACGTATTTTCAAAAAGAAATCGCATTTATCAACGACTTCTTTTAGGTTTATGCTACTTTAACAATTCCACAAAAACCATAAATCTGCCCCCAAATCACAGCAGCAATTTTGGGAAGGGGAGGAACACCATTAGATAACTGTGTCCAGTGAAAGATCGTTTGTGCTCGTTTTACAAATCCCCTGTGAGTATCACTTTCGAATAGACGTCGACTCAAACATTTATTTTTTAAAACTAAACTGACAATTTACAAAGCTGGTAAAAAAGATTGACACTTAGAAATAATGTTATTTGCACAGAGTTTTTCATATGTTGATTTTGGCAAAAAAAATTTATAATTTGCATAATTTTTGTATGACTAACGTATCGTCCAACTGACGTTTTCACACGGTACAGTTTTTTGAGGCAACGCGAATGCTTGTTCGACCTTTCTAGGTATCACGTATATACTGAAAAACATGATGCAACAGAAATCATTGTAGGGCTTTTTGAAACCAAGTTATTTTATATTGTAGATTAACAGTGTACCAAATATTGCAGTAAATCGAAACTTTCATTTGTAACTAGTTTTTTTCTAAGGAATTTGGAACAAATTGATGTAAGAGATCTAAAAAGATCATACATTTTAAGGACAATGCGTTTTGGTGGAAAAATTGATAATTAATTGTTTGTTTTAGTCTAAACCGCTTGAATAAGCTGAGGGAAATTGCTTGTCTTTTTAAGCTATGTACAAGTCAACTTGCAATAGGATAAAAAGAAATTACGAGTTTCATCGATGAAGTAGCGAATAGATCATTACAATTTGGGTTTCCTTAGATTACTTTTTAAATTGCTACATTTTGGCAATCATCTTATAAACAGGGTTTAGATCAACTTCGCTGAACAAAATATCATTTGAAATGACACTCCTAACGACACATGTTGAAATACAATTTCATTTTAGTAAACCTCCCAGGATGACGATGATAATAACAAAAGATAAAGATAACACGACTGTGATGACATTAACGTCACAAAATTTTTTATATGTGATATTTTTAATATATTGCAGTTTTTTTGTGAATTTAATACTTATTCCATCTAACTTTGACAATTTTGGTATGCTTTATAAGTTTTTGCGTAAAGTGGAAAACTTCTTTTGAACATTAACGCTAAAATGGTAATGATGAAAACAAAAATATTTCGAAAAAAACCATTCAACAACAAATAAACTACCCTAGTTAGGTTCATTTACATAGAAGGAAACTAGAGAAGATTGGATATCTGAAAAATAACGCGTCAACAAACATAAAAGAATTACATTTTAAAGCATCCTAAAGAACGCTGAAAATTTCTTCTACAAATGGTGTGCAAAATATTTAAGATGTACAAAATTTTACCTTTCCAGAAATAAACGACACATTATATGAATGCTACATCCAAAAAGGCGTCCTACAAGGATACCTAATAAATATGTTTCATTAAATTACAAATGAACAATATCTTGTTCATCCTATTTAGGAGTTTTAAAACCTTTATGTGGTTTGGTAAGATTTCAATAAACGAATTATTTCTCGATTTCACTTTTAATTATATTCGTGCCTTGCACTCTTCATGGCATTCAGTTCGTGAACAACGTGTGATGTCGTATTATGAAATACAAAATAAACAACACGATATCAGCTGAGATACGGGAAGTCAATACAGATGCTGCTAATAAAACAAAAAGTAAAATCGGTCACCAAATGAGAATACTGCATACCTCAAAAGCAGGTGATTGTCTTGCTTTCTAAACCACGGTATAGCAATGGACATTTTCAATCAGTCCGAAAACGTTTTGAATCAAACCGCAAACAACTCAAGCTTCTTCCCCGGTCTACCAGTGTTTAAAACCTGGTTAATAACCTCAGAATTGGCAGTCAAAATCTCTGCGTACTCGACAATCCTAGTAGTTTCAATTCTCGCCAATGCATTTATATTATGTGCTATAAAACGAAACACAAACGGGAGGATGAGAGCAAGCAGCAACCTTGTTCTGGTCAGTTTGTCCGTATCCAACTTAACAATCATAATAACTTGTGTTCCACGGCTGATTGAAGCATTAGTTCGTGGTTCGTCGGTCTGGATCGTCTCTGGAGCCTTTGGTTTGTGCCTTTGCAAGATAACATTCTTTCTGGCCGACCAAGGAATCGCTGCCTCGTTCCTAGCAACAGTTGCGCTGTCATTTGACTGGTTCTTGGCTGTGTTTTTTCCACTGAAGAAACGAATAAACGCCAAAATCATTCGCTATGCAATCATCCTAACTTGGATCACCGCCACTGGTTACGCAGCTCCCATTCTCTATAGCACCGACTTCCGTCAGTTTTGGGGTAAAACATTCTGTGTTAAAGGTGTGGAAAGAATTCCAGCCTGGAACACACTTAAGATTGTGTTACTGGGGCCTCTACCTTTGGCGTTGGTGGTAATGCTCAATTCGGCCGTCATCATGAAGCTTTGGTGTCGACATACCCCTGGCGCCCAACCCAACCGATACTCCTTCAGAGTCGCCAGAGAAACGAGACATCGCCGGAAAAACCGTAAAGCCTTTCGACTGTTAGTCGCTGTGATTTTAGTTTACTATATTTGTTTTCTGCCATACTGGATAGCTTACATTGATGCCATCTATTTTAAAACCTTTCAGATTTCTGGCTCGTATCAATTTATATTTAGCGTTGTTTTCTTGGCGTATTCCAGTAGCGCCTTAACGCCATGTGTTTTGATCGTATTGTGTGAAAATTTTCGAGTGGAGGCTGTTTATTTTGCCAAGCGTATGACAGGACAGAGGGCGCACAGAAGAGTCGTGCCCCTAGACGAAACAAGGACAAGAACTCAAACACAAACCCAGAATTTTGCGGTGGAGATTGGAAACACTTGGAATCGTGCGAAAACAGAAGTCCTTCTTCTATCTCCGGCTTCCCGGACGACTTCTTCCCCGGCGGCTTACACCCCATAATTGGCTATACGGGTATGGGGCCCTTCAGGGTATAACTTACGGGCCGATTTGGTAAGGATTAGAGTATACATTTGCCTGATTAGTCTGGTAAAGGGCAAGGCAAGAGATAACGGACTCTAGGGGCATAGCCTGAACTCATGTTTCCTGATGGACGAAGAGGAATCAAATATTTCCAGATTTGGTCTGAAATAAGGTAAAGATAACTACTTTTTTAGGTGTAACATAGAGTCATGGTTTGGAAGCTTGGACGGATGATCCTCACCATAAGAAGCATGATGAGTCCGGATGGGTTTCATCTATTTCATTTCAAATAAATGGGACTGCTCGGCAAAACACGTAAAGTCTACAAAATAAACATTCTGCTACAAATGGTTCAAGTACAATTCTGCTTTAAAACGCGTTAACGATACAAAGATGGTATGGATGGCGCAACATCGAGAACGGTTGAAACGGATTACAGTTATGAGTGCTGTCGCGTATGATAAATTCTTAAACAACGTTTATAATCTTAGAATGCATCGATTCTAGACAGTTTTATTTGTTAAAATGTTTCTTTGTTTCATTAAGTCGCTTTAATCAATATAGTCTGAGCAAAAAAAGAAAGGAGTTAGTTTTGGAAAACAGCACTGACTTGTGTGGAGCAATCGTTAAACTGCCCCATTAAATCTAAAATACAAAACTTCGAGGAAATAGTTTTGTTTATTAAGAACCCAAATTATACGCAAAGTTCTTAAGTTATTGATTATAGTTATTAGTTATTAATCATAACATATTTAAGATACGTTCTCCTGATTTTAGAGATCACGGAGTGGGTTTTAACGTTACAACCTGCTCTTAATCCTAACCTGGAACAACAGAAGAATAAGGCTTATTGAATAAGAGCCAAAACTGTGTCTAT
This sequence comes from Bergia puertoricense, assembly GCA_026167885.1. NCBI lineage: Eukaryota > Metazoa > Cnidaria > Anthozoa > Zoantharia > Parazoanthidae > Bergia > Bergia puertoricense. Next base: position 5,391 of record JANSTQ010153307.1, read on the forward strand.
AAACCAATCAGAGTCAGTATCCAAGACAATTACGTAAGAATACCTTTTAAAAACAACTTTTCTTACTCAAGTACTATAAACACAAAAAATTGTTTTATTTTTAAAGATAGTTTATCACATATGGAAGACGAGATATACTCCTCAAGTGCGTTGCATTATCAATTTAATGTTCCACAAAACACCTTTCTGGAGTGACATTTTCAATCCAGGTACTCTGACATGTTTCGTTCCAATGTTGACTTAAACCTTCTTTGACTATTTCATGAAAGAAGCGCTACTAACAATATTTGTACAGGTTTTTTCAAGATCTTGAAATGTTGTACAAGAGTTTTTTATTTAATACATTAATCATGCACATTCGTTCGAGAATGTTTTACTGCTTTCATGGTGAACCACGTTAAAACATTTTAATAGTTTGCTTCCTTTAAATATGACTGAATAATTCAACTGTTAATAATGAAGAGAGCGATGCAGGTTGTAATTTAACTAGGCTAACTACCAAGCGTTGTTAAAGCCAAATAAAATAAATTCCCAGTTTCTCAACAGATTTTTTTTCAAAACGTAAATGCGGCTTGCGTTTCCTTTTTTAATGACGAAGACTATCTAAGCAGTCGTTGGCAATCTTTAACATCTTCAAAAGTGTGCGATTTGAACATTTGCCAAATTGGTATTTTAAATTAACACTGAAGGTAGAAAATGATTGTCAGCATCATTTTGCAGTCGTTTTGCTCTCCTCTGTTTAAAAAAACATGAAAATAAACTTTTTTTGCGTTTTTTTGGAAAAGAAAAAATATAAATGCGACAGCAATTTTGAAATGTGGGCGCTGGCGCTGATGGGAAACGGGAAACTTGTTTTAGCTGGCCTAATAGCCGATGAGATGACACCTGTCGCGTCGTTTGTTTGGTCTACTTTTTCAAGCCTCGAGTACTTCCAAATACGTTTTCATTAAATTACAAATGAATAATACCTTGTTTATCCTATTTAGGAGTTTTAAAACCTTTATGTGGTTTGGTAAGATTTCAATAAAAAGAGAATTATTTCTCGATTTCACTTTTAATTATATTCGTGCCTTGCACTCTTCATGGCATTCAGTTCGTGAATGTGTGATGTCGTATTATGAAATAAAATAAACAACACGATACCAGCTGAGATACGGGAAGTCAATACAGATGCTGCTAATTCAAACCTTGAGCGCTTCCAAATCATTTTTCAAGTTATACTCTTAGTACATGCTAATATTTTATGGATTTCTATTCCAATCAACGATTATATCAGCAAATATCAATAATATGAGCTGTGGTTACACTAGCCCTGTTTCCCATGGGAAACTGGCGTTTGCCCACGGGAAAGCCAATTTTTGGGTGTAACCGATTTTCCCAGAGTGAAATTGCCCACGGGTAATTTCCATGGATACATCAAAAAGAACAAAAGAATTTCCCATGACAGTTCCTGAACTGAAAAGTACGGTTTATCTGCTCCCCGAGGTGGCTTGGCCAATCACGATGCAGAGCTAAGCAAATACGGAAAACCGCCTGCTGTGGTTCAAGTTGACCTTTGTTTGGTTTTGGTATTTGTAAGCTGGCAAATATATTCAAATGTACCACGAGACACTCTAAAGTTTTCTTTCCACCAGTGATCAAGTACATCATTGTTGAGAAGTTGGTGAAACCAATTCTGTGGTCATGGAAAAACCCAAGCTCTTCTTGGCCGGCGAGCAAATTCGCGACGGGCACGTAAACGTAAATAGAATGCGGACAAATATTGGAACTGGCACAGCTGAAAGCGCCTTCTTCTGTGCTGTCTCGCAAAAAACTCCTGGATTGCCACATTGGCGAAAGACTGGCGAATAATAAGCAGAAGAAAAACTAAAATCAACGACACAAAATCTTGATCCGTGATATCCATGTTTATTTGTGTGTTTCCCGCTAAATTCCAGAGTCAGTAAACCGATACATATCAAATTATAGTTCACCCTGGGGAATATCTGTAGATGTAACCGCATCCCCAAGGGTAGCATGAAATCCGAACTAAACCGAGCCCAAGCCATTTTCCCTTGGGAAAGCCAAAACCTGAGGCTAGTGTAACCACGGCTAATGATAATGGTAATGGTAATGGTAATGGTCGTGGTAATGGTAATGGTAATGGTAGTAGTAATGGTAATGGTAACGGTAGTGGTAATGATAATGATAATGGTAATGGCAACGGTGGTGGTAATGGTAATTAATGGTAATGGTAATAATAATGGTAATGGTAATGCTGGTGGTAATGGTAATGGTAATGGTAACAATAATGGTAATGGTAATGGTAACGGTAGTGGTAATGATAATGATAATGGTAATAGTAATGGTGGTGGTAATAATAATGGTAATGGTGGCGGTAATGGTAATGGTAATAATAATGGTAATGGTAATAGTAAAGGTAATGGTAATTGTGGTGGTAATGGTAATGGTAATAATAATGGTAATGGTAATGATAATGGTAACTGTAATGGTAATGGTAATGGTAATGGTAATAGTAATGGTAGTGGTAATGGTAATGGTAATAGTAATGGTAATGGTAATAATAATAATGGTAATTAATGGTGGTGGTAATAGTAATGTAATGGTAATGGTAATGATAATGATGAGGATGAGGATTTTAATTGCTTAGTTCCTTATCTGGGCCAAATTTTCAATCATCATCGCCTGTTTTATGGCAACGGTGCCTAGTCTTACGGTTTAGTACCCGCGAGACTCACGGAATGGGGATCGTCCTCCCTTACTTACTGGAGATACTCATACCTAAAGGGTTTTGACGAAATGTGTTAAAACGGACCAGAAAACAGCATTTTAGACCCATATACAGCTTTCAGCTTCAGAAAACTATGAATATGAAATTTTCCATAGTTTGACATCTTTTTTTGCAATGCTATAAACTTTTACTAGCGCTTGTTGTACTGGAGGAAATTCATTGAAAAACTGATTACTCGGCCTTGAAACTTTGTTTGAATTTTATGTATACCATGGCCATGTGCACGTAGCTATCAGTAACTATAATTTATTACAAATAAAAGCCGCGATCACTAAGTAACTGGCCCCTCAGGGCTTACGGCTGTTCAAAACTTAATTATTAGGCTTTTGAAATGTAGACATTAAAAGGATTAAATGATAAGTTACCGACTCATCGCGAAACACTGGAAAACACTAACGTTCGAGAAAGCTGTAGGCTAGCGATTCCTTGTTCGCTATCCATTTCAAACGTTTTTCAAATTCCTTTATGTTCAATTTTCAGTTTTTAACTATTAGATCTTGGTGGAGATGGAATGAGCTCGAGGATAAAATGATTTGCTTATTCGTTGTTTTTCGTATTATCTTGGCAGCTTTTTAGCTGCATTTTCCCCTCTTTCCATCAGCTATAAACACGTTTGTTTTCTTCTGCTCATGTAAACTCCTAAATAGTCAACTCCTGATCTCATTCTAGTTCCTCCACGTGTCCTCTCCTTCTTTCGTCCCTCATAGTTTTCTAAAATCAAATGGATGGATTGCTCAGCATTCTCTGACATTTTGTGGTTTCATAACTGCAGGGCTGTGACATTTGGCCCAGGCCCGATTACTCCAGCTGTAGACTGGGTCAGGCTTGCAACCCCAGCATGCCAAACTCGTGTCCATGCCCTCATGCTTGTTGCGGGGCGAACACTCAATCGGGCAAATATACCGGTGTCGGAATCAGCATCCCCATAGACTTCCATCGGTAATGGTCCAATATGCGTTGGCAATATCTGTGGTATCACTACAACTGGCAACCTACCGCCTCAGCCGACATACATTTGTCACAAGAAGGGAGAATGTGGGATGAAGTGCGGACAGCCGTGGAACAAGCTCAACGGTGTGGACAAGTGCGGCTGTGGCGTGGGACTGACGTGCAAGAAAAAAAGTTGGATCCAGTCTCGGCGCTGTAGCAATGCCTAAGCGGAGACTCGTACAGGAAGATTACTTGGATCCAGTCCCGGCGCTGTAACAATGTCTGAGCGGAGACTTGCGCAGGAAGAATATATTTTATCTTAGAAGAACTTTAAATTTAAGGTAGAAACTTGTGTGTTTGAATTGTCAACATATTATATTACATTAGAGCGGTTGTTCTTTTAATGTCCTTGCTGATTTGTTCTAGCTAGCAACGGGAAAATGGTTAACTCCAGGGGATGAATCTGATATAGAGCTGGGAAGATTGAGCTGTGGCATACACTGGACTATGTTGGAATCTTGCAGTAGCTGTTTCAAAATGCTGTGGCTATATAATCTGTTGTTTTTAATTATATTCTGATTGTAAACATGTGGGAAAGTAATGAATATAGTCGTAACGAATAAATCGTTTAGTGCATAAGAACCTATGATGACAACTCGCTCGTACACATTCGAGACTTGTTATGACTCCATATGTAACACGGGATGTTGAAATGATTTTACACAGCTAGCTGGCAATACATTAATAATTGGAATCACTAAAACAAAATGCACGTCATTAGGATGAACACATCGAGTTCTCGATAGGGTAGTATTTACTGAACGTTAAGTAATATCTAACAATGGCACTCCCTAATTTTGTGTCTCTCAGTAGGAATAACTTTTAATTAGGTCTGTATTACGCTGAAACGGTTAATACGTTGTTTTATGAGTTTAGTTACTTGCGGCGCATTGAAAAAGGCTTGTGAGTGTTTTTGATTTTGCTACCATGGCCCACCTAAACGTTTGACAAAACATAATTCAGTTACTCATAGAACAACTGCTGACGCAAATAAGGCAAACTTTTACTTTTTTGACTGATCAAAAGGTCATTTTCGGCTCCCGAAAAAGATAGCCCTTTTTCTCAAAAATGCCCTTTTCAAATTGTTCTGCCAATTGATATATGACCAAAATGGAGTTTGTCTTCCAGAAAAGCGATCTATAGATGTATTGCTTAACATGAAACTCCAGAAAAACGAAGAGACCCTGTTTCGGCCCACGCACTCTGCTTATGTCAACTCTGTAATAGCAATATATATTATTCTTGAAGATGACGTTTACATGTGGTCGAAAACGTTAGAGTTCAATATAAACAATATCGAGGGTCTCCCAGGGGTTTTTGGAGAGCAAGAGAACACGGTAAATTTTATAATGGGAACACGGGAACAAAGTAAAATCATAAGGAATAAGGGAGCAAAGAGATGTATTGGGGAACAGGGAACAAGGGAACGCGCTGAGAGACTGTCAATAATTGTGAAGTTAGAATTGATCGCAACGAAGATCCGGGCATGCTATTTTTAAAGAGTTGTCATTTGTTAATAAGATGCTGTGCAATGCAATGCATTGTGGTATGTGTAACTATTTTCAATTTTTTATAGCCAACCCATCGGTTAGAGTTATTTAATCCTATTCAGACTGGGAGGGGGTGGGGTGGGGTGTTGCGCCATCTGGATCTTTCATAAATAACTTTAAAGTTAATCGACCCAAATTTTAGGAGTTTTCCTCAAATTTGTCGGGGAATATAGTTATATGGCTAATTTCTGTCTATGGGGTGGAATGTTGTCATGGCAACCACGTCCTGATTGTTTTGTCAAAGTTAGGATATTTGCCGTCTCATAATGCTTTGTTACGTTTTACAGCTTGAAATAAATGGATTTTATTACGTTAACCATTTCTATACATCGCAAAATAATATGTGGATCAATTAGGGTAACTTATTTCGTCATATATAAAATCCAAGATGGGCGACTGATGATGTCATAATGACGTCATGATTAGTATTATCGTTTTTAATGCTATTATTAATTTTACCACTATGTCCTCTCCCTCACCCCCTCAGTTAGCAAATGACAACTTCAAACTGAGTTGTTGCGCATTATATTATGATTGTGCGTTCACTTTTTTATAATTAGGTTGCATCTATATTGTTTTCAAATGCAAGTTTTGAAAGAAACACAACAAAGATAATATTTTTGAGAAAATCTATTTTTTTTATAGAAATGACCTCATTATGACGTCATAATGACGCCAGGAGCAGAACATAACTATGTCAAACTAACTAGCTGTCAATCAAGTTTCATAGCAAAAGCTTCTGCAGATTTGGAGTTAAGGAGGGCGCAACGCTCCCTCCCCCC
>JANSTQ010153318.1:0-11503 GCA_026167885.1 Bergia puertoricense
GGGTGATAAATAATGACCAGTCCCAAAAGAAGTGCTAACAGTGGAGAGGCGCAGATATTATAGAGATGTTCAATTGTATAAATTATTAGATTTAATTTGTGAGCATTTATGGCTGCTGTGCTGTTTTGTGAAATGTTCAATAGGTATCTGCTGTTGTTAAAGGGTCATCAGACACCACCGCACTATTCCTGTAACTTTTGCGGATTTCTGAAAAGTTCTTATCTTTTTTTTAAAATGTGAGGCAAGTTGCATTCAAAATTCTGAAAAACAACGCTGCGATTTTAGAATGTCTCAAAATGGAAGTTAATACCGAAAATTTAGTTTACCAGATTGATGTACATAGTAGAAGAGACGAACTTTAAAATAAGAGTAAAAATACAATTAGAAAAGTACCGAGAACTCGAGGCACTTCGGCCATGAATCACTGCAGGTTCCTTCAATTTTGCAAAATCCAATTACAGCGACTTTACTCAGTGCACACTTTTTATTATTATTATTATTATTACTATTATTATTTTCATCATTTTTGTTATTATTTGCTGTTTCGATGTTTAGCAATGCTCTTGGTTAGTCGGTACAACTGACTATGATACATGTTTTACAGAAAATGTTTCAGCAAAAGTTTTAATTGATTTTTAGTTGATTTTAAATTTCCTGTCAACTTTAAAAACGTTCAATCAACAAGGGTTGTTAGGGTATGTTTTTGGTCGTAAGGTGACGCTGGCGTTACTATGCGCTAACCCTACTTTTTGTAAAAAGTGTGCTAACAATTTTACTGTTGTATCAACACAAGACTGTTATACGTTTTGTATTTTGGAATTATGCTCAGAATACCCGCGCACGTTCAAAACTTTTTGAGCAGATTGCATTACTGTATGTTGTCAGGATCTTTAGTGAGGCGAAGGGTGAGTGCTGTCTTCTTTTCGCTCGAGTTTGAAATCATGCCGGCAAGCGCGCAGTAATCCGTGCGCAGGTTAGCAAATATATCTTTAAAGTAAAGTCTAAAGACTAAATAAATTTAAAAACATTTAAACTACAAAAATAAGCAAAACAGTTACATGTAGAAAATGGGAAATTAAGGCAATAAAAAGTTAATCGTAAAGCACTAGACTCGACACCTTCTGTAAAACAACTAGAAAATTAGTTTTTAATCAGTTTTGTTGCAAGTTTCAAACATTCGCAAAATTTATTATTTTAAAAAACTCAAAATTTCTTTTGGAACAGTGATCGGGCATGTGACATTGATGTAATCTACACTAACAGACTGAGCAGTTATATATGCATTCGTCGAGATTAGCTCCACCCGAGTCTGTCATACACATTTTCACGAATCATGATTTGAAACTCATGATGTTCTTTCTCATGCGCCATTTGCATGCTAAGCAGAATCTGGCATGTGAAGGTGCTTGTTGGCATGTTAACGGGATTAATGTCAAGTGAGCCAAGATTTGAAGGCGACTTGAAATGAGAACAGTAGGGTGTATAGTAAAGAAGTCGACTGCAACAACAAACTGCATTGTGATGTTGATAAGATAGCAAACTCTAACTTGAACAATAACAATCTCTCACTTTTCATGGACATTATGTACCGGAGGTTTTGAAATTCATTTGCTTGATTAATTATTCTAAGATTAGGGTACGGGTCAGGCCCCAGCGTGTCAGCATGTTGCAGTTTTATATTTTTCACCTTTTTACAGCTGGACTCAGTCATCATTTTGGTTTACGTTAACTTGCTGTGAGTCGACTCAAGGGCGGTTTCGATCAATTTTTGTCCATTGCATACAGCCTGGCTCGGTTTTTGGAATTGAAAAAATAGGACTGGCCTATTTGATGGTTTGTGAAGGACGTACATGGAACATGATATTTGTTAGTACCTAGCGGCAGAGCTTGGTCGATTTCAATTGAAACTCAGTTGAAAATGGAGTCTGCGAAAAACATATGGTGTACATCAATTTTCAGACACAATTAATAGTAATTGTCATACACAAACAAACAAATAGTACGTTTCCAGCACTGTACCTATAAACTCGAGCCGAAATAGAGTTTCTTAGTTTAATTAAATTTAGAAGTTGTAAATTTTTCCAAAATCGTTTTATAGTTGGCTTTTAGTGCGCAGAATTACAATCCGTGCTTCTTTTCGTTTTTACACATTAGACCGAAGCATTTTTAAAAAGGTATTTGCGGTTAACTTTTTAGCGTTGTTAACTTTACAAACAAGAATTAATATCAAACAGCTGAACTCCCATTTGATTTTCCAAGTCTCTGAGGCATCATCTGATAAAGAATGTTTTATGCTTGCAGAACGGACGAATAATTTAGAAAGTACAGTTCAAACATGACCGACTACATAAGAATTTGCATTCGTTTCAAACGAAAAAATGTTCCTTATCACTTCTAGTAACACTTGCATTATAATAAAGAGGTTCTTTTCACAGATGTTTTTAAAAAAGTAACCTACGAAGTATCTCAACCCAATTCGAACTAACCTTGAATTTAAGTAATGTGGTGGGACTGATGGCTGACTTCTGTCCGAACTCCCAAGTTGTCTACGGCACAGATCTGCCAAAGCACATGCAAGACTTGTCTTCTAATCGGTTGAGGACCAATGTTGTGTTTTTTTTTAAAAACTAATCTCTCTGATCTTTAGGGGCTACAGGTTGATCAGGCCACAGTACTGCTGAGCCCACACACCGACACAATTCTTGCATGCACGACTCAAGATCGGCATGGAGCCATCCCCATTTTTCACTGGATAAGAGATAAAGCGGCTCAAATGGAGCTCAAGTCAGACTGAGTCCTAGAGGCAATATTATTGTAAGAAATGCACAAGACATTCTACTGCTTATCAAAACAGTGATCTAAGAACGAAGTGCACGAATGTAAACTCACTAACGCGGAAATAATAGAAGCTTCGTCTAGATTTGACAGCTCGGAAGTGGAACCATATGGATGACTAAATTCCTTCATGGAAGGGAACTGCTTTTAAATGCTCGGGCATTTCGTGACCCTTGTTGAATCGTGCAAGAACTTAACAGTCTTTTCCATGCTTCAAACACGACAATAAAGGTCAATTAAAAGAATTCCGTTTCGGGATTATGGAAATCAGCTTATTGTACATCTTTAAATTATTATCTGTGTAAGGATCTTAACCATGGCGATATAGATGATAACATAAGAAGTCAAGTGCATTTGTAGGTACAATTTTGAAAAGGCTGCCAATTTCGTCAAGAAAATTTGCAGAAAAACCAGACTGAAGCACAGACTTCTTTAAATATTAGAACAAACTTTACAGGAACGCCGAAGCTCGGATTTCAGGAATTAAGAAATTGTTATACCCCATTTCCATGTCTCCGACCTTCGACTTTGTTGAGTGTACATCTCCAGCGAAGGAAAAAGAAAGCATTTTTTCAGTTTTCTTGCCCTAAATCGATTCCTGAGATCTCAAAAATCAGATGGAGCAACTTTAGTAATTCATTTAACTTATTAAACCGTTTTCTGTTTTATATCGGGATTTCAGGGCGTATTTTGCGAACCTTTATATTTATCATATGGATTATGATGCAAAACATGACGGTAGAGAATCCAAAGCAAATGAATAACCAAAATATAGTTGGCACCAATTTTAAAGCCCCAGATTTTTTCAGCCCCAGATTTTTGTTAGCCCCAGATTTTTTTAATTGAAATAACTTGTTAAAGTAATATCGTTGACACACATGGAAGCTATTACATTACCAGCACACAATAACTAATCAAAATCATGAAATCTGTCTTTCTGGCTCAATCATCACAGAAAGGCTATTGAGCTTTCAAACCCTAATCACGCCAGTCAGGATTTTTCAACCTTGATGAAACTAGCACTATTTGACTTCCTACCCTCCACTAATTACAGCACAAGGTTAGCCAATCACAGCACAGCATCTGCCAAAGTACCAAAATGGCACGAAAATGGCACAATTCAGTGAACATTTCGGGACTTCAAACCTTAATCACGCCTTTCAGGAACTTTCACTCTTGTTAAAACTGGTACCATTTCACTTCCTACCCTCCCCTAATTACAGCACAAAGTTAGCCATTCACAGCACAGCATCTGTTAAAGTACCGAAATGGCGCGAAAATGGCACAATTTGAACATTTTGGTACTTCAAACCTTAATCAGGTTTTCCAGGAACTTTCAAACTATATGAAACTGGTACAAAATGACTACCTTCCCTGAGATGATTACAGCACACGGTTCGCCTGTCGTATCCGATGACAGCTTCTGCCAAATTATCAACATGGCTCGAGAATGGCACATTTTTAACGTTTCGGGATTTCAAACTTCTAACTAGTTGAAATTGGTACCAAATTTAATGACTATCTATCCTCACATGATTACAGCATATGGTCAGTCAATGACCGGCGTGATTAAGGTGTGAAGGAGTCCCAAAATGTTCAAATTGTGCCATTTTCGCGCCATTTTGGTACTTTGGTAGATGCTGTGCTGTGATTGGCTAACTTTGTGCTGTAATTTAGGGAGGGTAGGGAGTCAAATCGTACCAGTTTCAACAAGGTTGAAAAATCCTGACTGGGGTGATTAGGGTTTGAAAGTTCAATAGCCTTTTGTGATGATTGAGCTAGAAAAGACAGATTTCAAGTAGTTTGCGTGGAGTTTTGATTAGTTATTGTGTGCTGGTAATGTGACAGCTTCCATGTGTGTCGGCTAGCCTCCTCCGCAAGCAACTCCAGTTGGTATTTCTGACAAAAAATACAAGTAGGGGATTGGGGCAAGGGAAGGAGAAATGGAGTTGCCTGCCAAAATTCGACAATAAAATTTGTTCTGCGCATATTGTTCGCGCATGCTCACCGGAGGGGGGACGCGGAAAATTTGTCACTGTTCTTTTGTTTCATAGGGGTTTTAAAATGAGAAATTTTGTCACTCGTTTCAAACACGATGGCGTCGATAAATCGAATTCTAATCTGCAGATTCTATTTCGTAAATATCTGAATCTCCTCCACTCGACGTCAATAATAGTTTCCTTTTGTAGCGGCCGGAATGGCTCAAATCCAAAATATCTGTTTAGTGTTTCAGTCACGAGAGACGCAGTCCAAGGATCGTGTTTCCCTGTCGACATTAGAACATTCAATTTTCGCTTGCATTTTCGCCGATCCGTTGCTCGTCTGCGAACCCATCGAAATTTAAAATGATCTCTAGGGTCACTAGTGGTAACTGCCTTTACCTCCAATGGCTTTCACAATGTTAAACTGTTCTTCAACTTCGATTGTCGGTTTTCCACTTGGTAACTTTTTGGAAGGCCACGGGGTCCAGCTGCTGCAGTTCAACAAAACAAATCCGAGCTTTAGAACTGCCTCGAAACTAGAGCTTGCTTCAAGCTCCATTTCTTTTTCCAAAATTCTATTTTTCACGAGATATACACAACTATTCTCGCTTCACATGAATGACAGGCGAGAATGTTCTCACAGTCCTGAGCACCGGAGGAGGAAAGATTCTACTATACATGCTGCCAGCAGTGATCGAGAGTATACCAAGTGTCGTCCTTTGCCCGATCAAGCCTTTGATCGATGACCAACTAAGCCACTGTGTTGACACTGGCATTCCAGCATGCAAGTTTACCGACGATGTCACCACAGAATGCAACAAACACAACTGAACGATTTAATTAAATTAAGTTAATTTTTGCCACCCCGCTACATTTTTCTCCGACGCCATGATTACCAAACCAGTCAACTGGATACCCCGGTCGCGCATTTTGTTATGCAAAAAATTCCTCAGGGACCCGGGATGTCATAAGACGTCCCCGAAGTGACACGAGACGGCCCAACTCATCGATTTTTGGCAGGCAACTCTCTCCTCTTCTTTCTCTTCTCCCACACCCAATTCTCGCTATTTTGGCAAGTTCCTCCCCGGATCAATTACCATAATTTGCCATGCATCAACCTAAATTGCCATCTAATTCTATATTTTGGTCTTGGTTAGGGTTACTGCCAGAGTTGCCTCTGCGGAGGAGGCTATGTGTCGGCGATATTACTTTAACAAGTTATTTCATTTAAAAAGAATCTTGGGCTATATTTTGGTACCTCCACTTCGGGGAATGATTGTTAATTGTTAGTTATTCACCCAAACTAGCGCAACAGAAAGTTGTGTTATCGGCACTCGCAAACCAGCATAAATTCGTATTTTTCTAGCTTCTTTCATGTTTTTTTTATTAATAGCTTTTTCGCGTTAGTCTCTATAGCACTTTGTTTTGCAAAAGAGTTTAAAAAAATGAAGAAAACATGAAATTGAAGAAAGTTTTTGATCGTTAACAAGATAATTTTTAAAATGATTATTTAAGGACCGTTGATTAAGTATGTGCGTGACGGGGAGTGAGGAGGGTATTTCATAATTTATTTTCAAATGTTGGTACCCCCCAGAAAAAAAGAAACGTCGAAAATATTTGATACCTTCTAAAAGTGATGAGGTGTTTCGTATCAACCTTCCCCACAATCCTTTGGCCTCGCCGATCACCTCGACAAGTAAACAGCTGTTTTAAACTGATTATCCGCTGTCCTTTACGAGTTCAGTTCTTTCTTAATTTTGGGCTTTAACGGTTTTGGGAACATTTGACGTTTTCCGAAACCAAACTTTTATACGATTGACGACTGTCTTCTGTTTCGCAAGAGTTTTTAATATGGAACTGACTTTTTAAAAGTCATTAATGATTAAAACATGATGAACACTGATCGCTGAACACCTTAAAAAGAGCTTAGGAGTACTGTTTTTTGAAATTAGCAAATTATTGAATAAATCTCTCTTAAGAAATTATTTCTGATTTTCTCTAGCGACTTATTCGTATTAAAAGGTACGACATTTTCAGTGTTATCACAATAGTAGTCGTTATCTAGACACGTTCTTAGCGCTCCGGAAATTTATAAATATGACAATCGAGCCTAAGAATAATTCGTTTAGAATAATTTCCGTCTCAAACGTTCCGTGATCAGTTTATTGGCTTTGTATAACACGCCGAAGCGGCTCGTGCAATTTGAAATTTATGAAAAACTCACTCGTGCAAATTAATTCCAAATTGAACACGAAACCATATGATAACTGCTACTAATTGTACATGTGGCATTAAGAATTAGATGCACGGTATTAAGGAAAAATTCACAATCAAGCAACGAGTCAAAAGTTATTATTTTTTTGTAGGAGTGGTATTTTAAAAATAGAAGAAAAATTGAGAAGCAAAGTGTATGAGGAACAGCTCTGCGTTTGATGTTTTGCCGTCGCTCCGAGCCCCGGGCTAGGAATCAGCAGCTGACTGGCAAATTTGGGTCTTCTTCCTAAAAGTGTTTTTCGAAGTCCTTCATTTGTGCAATTTGTGCCAACAGTTTAGTTAGCCGGTTCCCAAAACGATAGTTGAAATCTGGCGCAAATGAAATCATAACCTATCGAGAACAAATCTATATATACACAATAAAAGTTATAATGTATTTTCAAAATGTTGGCGCCTTATGGAAACTGAAAATTAAGTTTGCTTTACAGAAAAAAAGTTATGCTTTGTATAACTGAGCCCCACGAAAACGCAGCTGCTTTCAGTTGAAAGCTTTTTCTGTTCTACTCGGTAAATGGTAATTATACGGTTACAATCTTCAGTACCATTACCAGTTGATATGATAAAAGATTATGAAATCTTTTACAGCTTATAAATTATTACATAGGTCAGTTTATATTTTCATACCAAAATCGCCTGTTACCGCTAAATTAAATTTTCTTAAAATGTGCCGTAAAGGCAAAGATTATCATGAATACAAAACAAGGGCTACTACACATTAACACATTTCTGCCGCACGAACATAAAAAATAACATACCGAATTCTATTCCAAGAACCTAAATTATGAAATTCCGGCTTCCATCATTATCACGACATTAAACACGCAGAACAGCTTAAAAAACCGTCAGTTTCAATGTTCAATTAATTACCAACCACTTAGGTTCTTAAGTTCTTATATTCCCATTGTGGTTTTCACTAATACTGGGAGTGGCTGAGACTGACCACTCCATATAAAATATCAAAATCAATCCACTTATTGATAAGTGATCAGCCCATCTCTTCAAGCTTATCTGACGTAAAACCTTGATAACGTTTTGTAAAAATTAGCATTAAATTTGAACCCAAGAGCTGCACCCTACAATCAAGCCTCGTAAATGGTTTCTAGAGGATACCTTACCACAACAATATAGTTTTCATTTCCACTAAAGTCTTTTGTGGTCAATGAACAAGTTAATGATTAGATTGCAAGTAGTCCCTCTTTTCCTCCGGAAGATCGTGGAGATTGAACGTTCGAGAAGCCAAGATGGCGGATGAGAGAGCGCGCGAAAACTGGGGCGAGGCCTTCTCCCCTCCTCCCTCTCGCTTTTTTTGTCCTCGCCCCAGTTCTCGCGCGCTCTCTGATCCGCCATCTATCTTCCAGAGGAAAAGAGGGGACTACTCGCAGTCTATTAATGACCGTAGAATGGTTTCACTTAACCCGTGAAATAGGTTCTAGAACGCTAAACTTTATGTTTTGTTTGATTCAATTAATTTAATTGATATTTACTATTAGAGACTGTCTTATGAGTTTAGTAAAATTCCTCTTAATATGTTGAAGAGTTGTTGTAAGTTTTAACCTCTCAAGGTTTTAGAAAACAGTATCATGGATTTCTCGACACGCATCGGTTTCCACCGAGCTTGCGAAGTGTATGTTCACGCCGGTCAAAACCTTAGTTTTAGCTTCCCAAACGATAGCAGTTTTCTTTCCGGTCATTAGCAAACAAACTGTCTACAACTAACCTGCTCCGGCGTGTATTTACTTTTGTACCGTTTTTCTGCAACTGAAAACTGAGTCGCAGTGTAATTAAACTTTAAAAGTTTTGTTTCCTCTTGACAAGATGGTCATACATTTAAAACAATAGGTTGTAAATATTTAAACAATGGAGAACCCCTGCAAAACCAACCAGCTGATAGTTGAATATATGAATAAATATTCATATCATCTGGTGTTGTGATCATCGACAAACATATCACTATGAAATCGTATATCCAAAAAAATTTAATTAGTGGCCAACAACTCCGTGTTAAAATACCGAAATCAACCCACTTATTGATAACTGGTCAAACTACTTCTAGCTTATCTAACGTAATACCTATTTGATTGCAACTGATGACTTTTTGTAAAAATTAGCAAACAAAAAAAACCCAAATTAATCAGTCAGAATTGTCGAGAGAAATGTCAGTTCATTTAAGAACTCTCCTTTTAGCTTTACAAATGACAACAGTTTTCTTTTCGGTCATGAGCAAATAAACCTTCTACAACAAATCTTCTGCTTTCAAAGGCTCGGGTGTTTGTTCCCCTTCTCACCGTTTCTCTACGAATGAAAACTGAGTCCAACGCAATTAAACTTTACTAATATAGTTTTGTTTCCGTAGGACAAGATAATCATGCATTTAGAACATTGCAGGACCAACCAGCTGGCTATTGAATATCTCGTGAGAACCGTAATCAGCCGGAAGCATTTCGTTTCACACGTAAATTTCAAGCTTGCACAAAGAGTTCGACCACCTGCTACTACTTTTAGATGATGAAAACCAAAAGGTCCAAACTTGCACTTTTAAAATGGCCTTTTGAGCTTGATATTTTGATATTTGGAAAGAGCGTTGTGTTAAAATTACTTTGTCTTCATGGATTTTCAATCAGAATAAACAATATTTTTTGGTATGCGAATCCGGTCTTGAACAGATGACATGTTTGGTCGACATTTCCAAGGCTAAAGCGTGAAGGTCTTAAAAATGCTTTTTAAAAATAAACTTTTAAAACACAATGTGTAGCCATTACAGGATGATCAAGAAACAACAGGGGAAATACTGGTACCCACCCCCCGCCCCCCTCTCCCTTTCCCCATGCAGGACCTTCCAGATTATTAGTCGTGCTGATGAGAATAACCAAACGCTATCGCATTCCGGCGATGTTACGGTGACTCCCAGGGGCCGGGAATTTGAACTAAATAGAGGGGGAGGGCTGGGCATTTGAACTAAATAGAGGGGGAGGGCTGGGCATTTGAACAGGTAGTCCCGTTTTCATGTCGCTTGCTATGTGTGAAATATATATTTTAACTGGATGCTATTTTTTTTTCATAACGTTTTGTTGATGTGCGGCCGATAAGCGCTTCGTTTGTCAGTAAATGCACAACTCGACACAACACTGCTGGGGCGTTCGGTACACTCTAGATATCATATGTGAAGTACCTATCGTTAAAATGGGAAAGACCGCGAATTCCTTGGTTCCTCGATTTCCCATTCCCCATTCCTTATTTCTAAATTTAGTAACATTCCTGGCATAAATGTGAACTCGAGACTTCCTGTTTGTTTCAAAAACCACAGGACTCTTAACGGGGACAAAAATAAACGAGCCATCTCTTGGTGAAAATAATGAAAAGGCCCTAACTTACACTTAAATCAACTTTTGCCGGAACCTGTTATTTCGATATTTGGAAAGAATCTTTCAAAATACTTTGTCATGTATGGCTTTATATCTTAACGGCTGGTAGGAAATAATTTTTGAATGTTTTTTGTATGTGTATCTGACTGCGTCTTTCAACTTCCGGTCTTGAACAGATGACACAAGCCTCAAACGTCAGGTGAAGGCTTTTAAAAGGGAAACATTTTTTTTCCTTCATCAATATAGTGTTTTTACTATTTTAGGATTGGCTTAGACTCGATTTTTTACCAAATTGGGAAATTCAAGGAGGTTTATTCACCCTCGATATTTTATCAATTTGATTTATAGACTTGGACCATATCTGGGCCACTGTGTCAAGTACAAATTTGCTTAAACGCGTTGAAATTGGTAAGTTGTTGCGATTTAACTTAGAACATCGCTCATACTTGGAAAGTCTAACTTTAACAAACCATAAAAAATAAAAACAAAGTCCTTTAATGGAAAACGAAGACACGGTATTTTGAAAAAAACATATGGTCAATACTTTACGAGGGAAAAAAGTGGGGTTTTTTTTGCTTTTATGTTCGTGAGAATAAACCCAACGGGGAGGACGTGTCATTTTTGACAGATAAGATTAATCTCTTCTTCGCTATAGAATTATACTCAAAAAATACTTGCAAAAAGTAAACTACGTTCATTGAACTTTCAGAAAATGTATACTTTCTGGGGGTCAGCATAAATGGTTTTAAAAAAATCTCCCAAAAGTCTCCTGTGATAATATTTATTCACTTTTATTCAACTATTCAACTACCAGCTGATTGGTCCTGCAGGGGTTCTTTATTGTCCAACTACAGAGCAATCCCGATTTCTCGAACCTCCAAGGGAAACGAAAATTGGATCGAGAAATCGAAGGTGGCATCAAATTACACTAAATTGCCTTCGTACTTTTTTATAATAATAATAATAATATTTGTTTCTAAGGCGCAAATTCAACATTACGTTTTCAAATGCGCCATACAAAAGCTAATTACATACTCAGTTATAAAATTA
>JANSTQ010153329.1:6120-34030 GCA_026167885.1 Bergia puertoricense
TCTGTCCTGATGCCTGTGGCCTTCAGGTCAGGCCTGCATGCAGCTGTGGCCCCCCACTTGCTCTTTACCTGTTTGCAGTCTCACCAACTGCTTATGAGATGTATTTTGAAAGTGGTCAATAGTTGGAAGCGGAGAGTATATAGAAACGTTTCGCATCGAGTTGTTCACGCGGAAAGTATCGAAAGAAGTCACTAGTCTCACAGGAAGCTCAGATAAGTTATCTCTTTTTAGTAGCTTTATAAACTACAGGAGGTCCACACTCTACATGTGTGTTGATGCATAGTTTATAAGACTTTGTATGGAGTTTCGACGTTAACAGATAAACCAGCAAACCATGAATCAGAGGACTTTGAAATGTTCGTGTCTTTCTTGCTCCGTGAGGCGATTTCAAACCACTTTTTGTCCTAGGCCGGAATTTTTTTTCGCCTCTTTATACCGACCGACCGACCAGAAACAACGATAAACGAGAAAAAGTGGCCTTAACATAAAGTAAACATAGGTCTATCAACACCGTTAAGGTGAAGTTAAATTGGTCAAATTGAAAGTGAAAACTTCCAAGCTCTGAAATCCGTGCTGACTTAGATAAGCACTCTAATTAATTGGTACAATCATTTAATACGCGGAGAAGAAAAATACGGGAAAACCGCAGTCCAAACTTGAACCACATCCCAGTAAATCCCTCCAACCACCTTTGGATTTAGAATTATATGCTTTGACTATAAAACACTTTCTTGGGTACTGACATCTTCAGATCATAAGCAAAACCACTTGATTAAATTGGAGGAATGTATGGGTTCAGTCAATTTGTATCCGGTCTACATCCAGGTCTGTGACAATCTCACCCCCCTTCTCCCCTCCTTCACACTTGAGGAGAAGAAATGAAATAGAAGTTAATTTTTCAGCCTTCCCAAAGATGCTTATTTATTTATTTTTGGCCAAACACGAGGTAGGGCATTCAAGCCTAAAAACTTTGCACCCTCGAATCTCGGCCAGAAGTGGAGAGACCCTGTTTACTGACCAAAGACAGGTGGCACACTTTTTTTCAGAAATACGTGAAAACTCCCTTTACGATCATCAGATTTTTTTGTCGTTCGTACAGTCCTTCTAAATTGAAATTTTAAATCTTTTTGAGTGGCATTCACAAAGGCATTTGCGACCTAAAAACGTTTGCCTGTCAACCCGCCCAAGCAGCTGCGCGCATGCGCAGTCGGTGGCGTCAAGCTGGAAGCGCCTCGTGTTTGCTGTCTTCAAAGCGTCTCTTCTCTGTTCCCGCTTTATGAGAGGCTTTGAGGCTTTGTGCTGAGGCGAACACCGTTTCCACTAAGACTACTTTTATGAGTAGCCAACCTAAAAAGACTCCAAAAATCACCCAATTCTTTTCTCCGAATCCCAACTGTGACAAAATGGAAGGTATGTCTGCCTTGATTTGTGCATTTGGCGAAGTTATGTTCGCCTCTCTAAAGGTCTATAAGAGCGCGTCTATGGAATGCCCTCTCTGTCTCTTAAATTATTCTTCCCTATACTGTTCTCTATAGTACATCGCATACCGAGTCTCACTCAGAGCTTATATGGTGTGCACAATTGCAAGACCTCGAACTTGCAAAGATTTTCCTGTCAAAAATGTTGATAAAATCACATTTCTAAGCCTTTATCTGTTTCCATAAACTAAAACTAATGGTTCTGAAGTGCTTATCCGAAGTATTTCGGCTGCGTTTCAACGGCTCCATTTGCTCTCTCATTGCAAAGCTTTTCACTCAAACTCCTTATTGAATTGTGACCGTTCTCTTACACTGCCACAAACAAGAGAAACTTTTTGAAGTTCTAGTCTAAAGACAGTTTTAAAAGCGGTCAAACTAGTGCGTAAATCTGCGGAAATAGATGTCTTTTAGGTGCAGTTATTGACGACATGATGTCTTTCGCTTCGAAGGAACCAAATCGAAGAAGAGAGCGATCGAAAAAGGTGCAAGAATGACGATATCGCCAAAGAAAGCGAAGAGTGATAACAAGAAGAAAGACGGTGGGAAGCAAAGAAAACGACGCGTCAAGAAAGATACTGGCGTCAAGCGGTCGTGTTCGGCCTACATCTACTTCACCAAATCTTTTCGGGAGGAACTGAAGGCGAAAAACGCAAAGGATGGCGAGGCGATTCCCAAAGCGAACGAAGTGGCGAAGTTGGCTGGCGAGAAATGGAAGAATTTGTCAGACACAGAAAGAAAGCCGTTTGAAGATTTGGCGGCCAAAGATAGGGCCCGTTACATGTTGGAGGTAAGAAAAAACGTGCATTCATAACTAGATTTGAAGGAAAAGTGAGAATTTAGCGCCCAAAGAACCACCATGGCGTCTTGTCGATTTCGTGATGCGTTCTTTGCAAGTTGAGCAGCACAGTCTGGCTGAAATATATTGTGGTTGCTATCACGTGACGTTGTGTTGCATGCAAATCTACAACCGCTCTTGATTTTTTTATCATAGTAAAACATTTTTAAGTTTATTCTGAACTATAAACCTTAAATTAAGACAATTTTATATTTACAACTATTTTTAACTTCATTCAATTTTCGAAAAAGAGCTAATTCTTAATTTATTCATAAACTATATAAAATTTACACTGAACTTTTTGGAACTATTTTCCTTGCACATCTTTTTTTATTTTTTGCTTTCTTTCATTTCTACATTTATATTTTGTTTCAATGTTATAATCTTTGATAGTTAATCACCTGGGCGAATAAAATGATGGATTAACTTTTTCTCTGGTAAGGTACAATATTAATGTGATAAACAATTAAACAACAACCCTGGGTTGAATTTAAAACCTCTTTCAAACAGCCAGTTTCAGGAAAGTAAATAGGAGCATATTTTTTAGTTGAGGAATCAACTTTTATTAGCTCAGAACTTTTGTTCCAACTAGAATTAGCAATCATTATGTTGATCATCGTACCATTGTTGTAAAATATACTGCTACTTTGGGGTAGGAGTGCATAATTGAAGACACTGGTACAGAAACAATGTAAGTGACTTTGGATCCACTTCTAAACTCTCCAAAATGTTTGTGCGAATTAAGGCTTTAATATGAAGTCACATTGTTTTTGCACCAGACTCTTCATCTGTGCTAGAGCAGTAAAAGTTCTGCAATCTATAATCTACAATGTTATTGACCACTGAAAAACAAAAAAATTAAAATTTAGTAATCAAACTTGCAACACAATCTTTTGTAATTACATCAGTCTAGAGCATTGTGGAATACACCCCACTGCCCAAACAATCAACACTGGACTGTATGTTACAAGATCTTGATTTTCTGTGAGTGCTTTGGCAGCAAATGAGGCTGATTTCTCACAAATGGGAATTTGTTTACTTTCAAGGAGTTAAAGAACAGCTGTTTTTTTCACTTCCCTTTAGCTTATAGTTATAATGTGCTTATGGATACAGTTTATCAAATGTATTTGCATGATTTGCAGGAGCATTGACAAAAATTGTCAGACAAACTACCCTTAAGTCCACATCAATTTCCAGGCCCAATTCGAAGATCTGAGTAGTGCGAGACACCATTAGTGGGAGGCCTTGTGTAGAAGTATTATATTTCCAATTCCCCTATGGACCAGTCATGAAATGATAAATTATAATTATTTGTAAATAAATATGCTAACAACCTGAAAATTCTCAATGTTTTATATTCTGCAACTTTCTCCATAACAGAGTGGTAAACTGAAAAAGTTACAAGAAAAAGAAAAGGATCCAAACCCTAAACCCAAGCGAGCACCAACTGCCTACTTCATTTTCCTAACTGATTTTCGAAAACAGATGGAGGGTAAATGTGAAGGGAATAAAATTCCAGCTCTGGCAGGAGAAAAATGGCGAGGAATGAGTGATGCTGATAAAGCTCCATACAAGACAAAGGAGGCTGCGGCAAAAAAAGAGCATGAGAAAGCAATTGAGGAGTGGAATAAAAAGGTCAGTTGTGTCAAGTGTGGCTGGGTACATGTAACAAACAATGACTGTCCATGCAAAAACCTGTATAAATGCACTTCGAATGCGGCCCCATGCCCCACTGGGGGCCTAAAGGCATGAGAGATAAGAGAGCATTTGCCGTAAAATGTGTTCAAATGCACCAAGGTGTGAACATGAACACGTTTGAACGCAGGTTGAATGCAAATTGATTGCACCTACATTTTTTTTCAAATGCACTGTGTTTTTTCGAATATACTTCAAGCTCATTTAGTATGAACACATCTCTCCTTTCCAGTGAAGTAGCTTGTTTCTTGTTTTCAGAAACATCGATCACTCCATCAGTCAATGAACTTTAAATATTTCTGAAATGAGTTGTACACTGCAAAAGTTACACAGAATTAAACTTGCACATTTTTATTGTTGTAAAATATCTCCATTTCGATGAATTGTCATTTGTGTCACTGAAGCTGGGACGCTTTGCTTTTTTATTTTGTGCGAAATTTGAACTTAGGATGTTGCTCAACTTTCAAGTAATAATTTCTCAATAATTATCCAACCAGGAAGTCAAGTAAGCACAAACATCAGTTTTTTTAACAAATAAACGTCCAATCAATTTTGATGGATGTTATTTTTTTTAGTTCTAGCCTTGTTTATCTTAACAAAAATAAATTATAATTTTATAGCTTACTCTCAAGATCCAATCATTTCGGGGATGTCACTCTTGTGAATTTTCAGTCGCAAGTCCCAAAACTAGCCCTTGTTCTCAAAAATGAAAATCTTGTGTGAAAAACACACTCAACTTCGATGTTCAACATGTTCAGACTAAAAAGGGTTGACCTGTCAAAAATATAGCCAGAAAGAATTAAAGGTGTAATGGACCATAAAACCACGACAGACATGAAGACTGTCAAACGAAAATAAACAGTTACATACTGGCAAGTTCAGAGGAGCTTTCTCGGAGATGTAACTGTATTTTGCCCTAATTTCTTTTGAAAAAAGCTATCATCACCTGAAAGAAGAAAAACAAACAATCATATCAATTCTGGGAAATATTCCAGTCAAATATTCAGGTGCAGGAGTGACAGAAGATTTATTTGATATTTTTTTTATATTTTTATCTGAAGTTCTTGAGTTTCTCTTGTAAAAAAACATGGTACAACATCAGTAATTTACTGATAATGGAGGTTAATTACATGTGCCTACATCAAATTCTCTCTCCCTCTAGAAATTATCACTCATTTCACTTGGATTTTTGGATAAAAGTTTTCTGTTCAATTCTAACACACTGTACACATTACTTGAGTTTGTTTTGTGCATTAATTTTGAACACAATTGCGTGTTCATTTCAAATGAGGGGCGTTCACTGAAAAACGTATTAGAACACAGTAAGGTGTGATCACAAACACATTCGAATGCAGACTACATTTGTTTCAAATGCCAGTGTGTTTGTTCACATGGACAGTCACAGTTTTCAAGTTCTCAAACCATCAGGAAAGCTAATCCTCTTCATCAATGCTAAAAACAGAATATGAAAAGCCATCATTTAGAGGAAAAGTCAGGAGCTGTCAAAAGGAGGATTCCAATAATAGATGGGTTGGGGTTTTTATGAGCTGCTTCAAGTTGGAGAAAGGAGTGGGGTCTAGGCACCCAGGAACCGTATCTAGGTTACACACTTTGTCAGTACTTAATTTCTCCAAACATCATCCAGTCAAAAATAGGTTTTCTAGTTATGAGAATTATGGAATTGATCACATACAACACTATCTAAGATGAAAAGCAAAAGTCTCCCAAACTTTTTAAAAAGAAAGTAAGGACACAATTTAGGAGAATTTAACCATGTCACATATTGTGTTTGGGGCTGAAAGAGTTAAACATTTGAGGGCAAACATTAATTGAAATGATTTTGCAATATCCAGGGTTCGTACAGGTCCTTAAAAACTGTAAAGTCCTTAAATTTTAGTTTTCAAAATCTAAGTACTCAAAAGTCCTTAAAAAGCGTGAAAAAATGCCCAAGTCCATGAAAAGTCCTTAAAATTTATCCAAATGTTATATGTGTCAGTTGTGTGCAAAAGAGAATTTCTGTGGAAAGGACACTCATTCCTCCAATATATTAATAAATAGACCAAGCTTTGTTTTGCTGTCCATTATTTAAATCAGAGGCTACTTTGCTAGATTTTGGGATGCTTTTTTTCTTGTATTTGGGTGCAACATGCTTTTACTGCGGGTCAATGAAAATTACTTTACTGTACCATGAAAAGTCCTAAAAAAGTCCTTAAATTTTAGAGTGGGATTAGGGAAGAACCCAGAATATCAGATTTAAAGTTTCTACAGTTTTATTCCATCAACCTGGTTTTTTTTTTGGTTTCAAAAATACTGACAACCAACTTTTCAGGGCATAGCTTGACACAGTTTCAACCCAATCTGAATCAATTTTTATGATGGCCAGAGGCACATTGTTAAAAATTCGAGGCCGTTTGGGTCGCGTTTGGCTCAGCCTGCAGTATATTGCTCAGTGGTCAGCAGTATGATTGTGCAAAGGAACTGACAAAGACCGTCTTCTTTAGGTCGCTCAGAGCCCCTCACTCGAAATATGTTTCGGCCATCGTGCAGGCTACTTGAAGCCACTTGTTAAAACATAAAACATTGTTAAGTATGTTTCCAAATTGCTGTTTGTTTTGGTTGCACCACCGAATGGGCCAGTGCAAAAATGAAACAAGTGACTCAGGAAATCTTGTGACATGATGGTTTTGTATGAACTTTTTTGCTGGAATAAAGGTCACCAGGGTAAAGTTTGTGGTAACTATGGCTTTAACTGCACGTTAGAACTGAAAATACAAGAAAAAAGTGATGCCAAATAAATAAACACTTCAAAAACTACAGAAGGCTGTCAAGAACTCAAAATCAACCCAAAAGTCACTTACGTTGTTTATGCACTAGACCCTTATTATTTCTTGAAAATGCATTTTTAGACAGACTTCAAGGGAGTCTGCCAGTATGAGGTTCTTTTCTGAATATGGCTGGGGCGAAAGCCAAAGAAAAACTGCTAAGGTTTGTTGGGGTTTTCGAATGAACCTTCTTTTCAGGAAGTACTTAATAAAACACTCTCGATCTCGGGCTCCAACACATGAAAACATGATTACTATATGCCACTGTATGACCACCCAACGTATTCACCCTATGCTAAGTAGCACAGTCTCTGACACAAAATGAATCAAATTATCAGTCAGAAACCACAACTTTTTCCAGTTTTTTCTTTTGATAACTTAAAACTGCCAGGTTTAAAGTTAAGTTTCTCAGAAATTACAGGGCTCGAAATAGCCACTAGCAAACTTGCAAAATGCGAGTAACATTTCCAAATTTTTCCAGATTTGCTAGTCCAAAAACTAATCACTAGCACATTTCTGCAAGTAGATTTGCACCAAATTAATTTGCATTGTTTATGTTGTTTGAAATTTAGTGACATAGATTAATGATCATTTTTGTCAACAGAAAACTTACAAGTTTTCTGCATGTTTGAGTGTCTTTAGCAAGTGTGCGCGATTGTGCACAGCTGGTGTGCATAGAAATATTGCATCATTTTCCATGTGCTTTCAATCATGTCAACAATATCATGTCATTTTTTGAGTGTTTTTCTTCTGAATGTTTACCATTGCAAAAAGCATTGTTTGTTATTTGTTTACATTTTAAGACTGTTATTAAGTCAGACTTGTAATAACTGTGTTAAATTGTACTTAAACAAAGTGAGAAAGAGACTAGGGAATACAAGGTTTCATCAAAGTATAACAAGAAGGGGATTTTGACAAATTGTAGCCTTTTAAATATTTACTAGTGACCTTGGGCATTTTGTTAGCTAAAGCTTTTGCTATTAGCAAACAGCTGCCAGTGGCAAAATTTTTTTAGCTCGAGCCCTGAATTAGGGCATTTTTGTCGAAATATACCATTGTTTTGTATATTTTAGGTTGAGCCCTGAATTAGGGCATTTTTTCAAAATATACCATTGTTTTGTATATATTTAAAACTACTGACCAAAGAAACAAAGGTTCGAAGGTTGACAAAAACCTTTGAAGGCAACATGAATGAACAAAGGTTTGTCCCAACCCTAGTTCTGAACCAAAAATGCTATTGATCATGACAGCTGTGCAAAACAGTAGCAGTAACATGGCTCAAAATAATTGTTAGTACTAGATTGTTTTCAGAGATTAAGATTTTTACCAAAAAGATATGCAGAAAGTTATTAAATGGCTGAGGTTCAAAATTTGCCCACTATAGTAGGTGCCTCCTTTGTTAGAAAGGTCAACTAACTCCCACTTTTATTGTGTTGTATAAAGCAAAAGGAGTTGGGACTGGACAAAGTACCACCCAAAAAAACAGCTAAACCAGCTGCTCCAGCACAGAAAAAGAGCAAACCAAAAAAGAAAGTAGAAGTTGTGGAGGAAGATGATGAAGATGATGATGAAGATGACGACGAGGAAGAGGAAGAAGAAGATGACGAGGAGGAGGAGGAAGAGGAGGGTAAGTACATATTTTGCCAACTTGGCATAGACCTCTGTCTGCATTATTATATTGAACTAGCTTCCAACCTTTTCAAGTTTTCATCGTATATGCTCTTAAGTCTTTTAGCCCCAGCTGGTTATCAACACCTATTTTCTCCTTACAAAATCAATGCAAATTCGGGTGTTCAGTTGTGAAAATAAAGGTTTTGATCACACACAGCAAGCTATCAAATATGAAAAGCAAAATTCTCCCAAAATGTTTAAAAGGAAAGTGTGGATACAGTTTAGGAGAATTTAGCAATGCACCATATGTCATGTTTGGGGCTGAAAGGGTTAAAACTGTTGAGAATCTTGATAAATCTTTTTAAACTTTGTGTGATTCCACTTTGCAATGATACAAGTTCAAATTGTAAATAAGGTTTGTATACAATGTGGAAGTTTAGAGTAACTCTCTCTGACCTCCTGAAAAATAGAAACTGATTTCTGGAAATATTATTGGTTTTCACATTTTTATGTTTTGATTGTTTTATTAAAATCATTAAAGTATATAGTTACATCATCCTAATTTTCCTTCATGATTTGAAAAATTAATGATCAAACATAGACAAAAAATAACAGAATCACACTTTGTGTTGGTTGTATTTGGCAACATGTCAAATGTTGTGTTTAGGGCTGAAAAGGTTAAAAAGTCTTATGTTGCTCTTTGTAAATTTAAGGCCTTAAAAAGGTCATAATTTCATCAAAATTTCTGTGCATGGTCTTAAAAAGAATTAAATTGGAACTGAAGGTGAGTTTTTCCCATGACCACATTTTGAAGCTCACTTTTAAGCAATAATTTATGTTCTGTATTTCCTAGTTTTGTATTGTGAATCTTTCTCTCAATTTAATTAAAGTTTTCTAGTATGGTATGTGGCTATAAAAGGTCTTAAATTTGTTGAGTTTTGAGCTTCCAGAACCCTGAATTCAAGTATCATAATGAATAATTTTTTGTTTGCAGATGATGATGAAGAAGATGACGATGACGATGACGATGATGATGAGTAGCTTGATGAGTTTAATGTTGGGTGTGGTTCTGGGCCATGTTTACCTCGCTGTTTGTTCTCAGAGAAACTGTACACACTGTAATATACATATGTGATAGAGATAAACCTGGTATTTTTTGTTTAGTGATTTGTACAGTTAAATCTTGTTTGGTTTGTTTAAAACAATTACCATCAGGACTCTGGTTTTAAAGTTTTAAAACTCTTTGCCATACAGAGCAAGTCTTAAACTTGTGTTAACTTTGTCAATTTTGACTGTTGGACTTGACTATAACCTTACTGGTATTAGTTAAAGAGTCTTGTGCAAGAACTTTATATAAAGTAACTTTGTATGAAAAGTCAAACTCTCCCAATGGATATGAAGAAAACAAAGGAATAACGTACAGAGAATTAAGGAATTGATCAAACATCACTTAATGTGCTGTTTTTGCACTTGTTTCCTCATGGTGGTCTTGCAAACATGAAATTTCTTAATTTGGTTCCTCAAAACTGCTACTAACTTCAGTGTGGTTAAATGTACTGTACACCAAGTTCATTTTATTTGTCAGTTTTGAATAAAATAGTAGTAGGTTTTAGAAGTGTACAGTAGTGGGAAATATTGCCAGGTAGACTTGTTATGGCTTCCTTTACAACATATTTTTTATGGCCAGATTCTTGTGGCTGTTTGGATGACAAAGTAAGCCTTTTAAAACTGTTTCTATCTGCTAGTAAGCTCATTGTAAAAGGAGAAATTTGCAAATATGAAGAAATCATTTTGTTGCTATCCAGTAAAAATCCAAAACAACCTGAAAATAATTATGTGAATGTTTGTATTGTTTTGTAGTTTGAATTATTTATTTTTGTCTTCATGAGGCTGAAGTGTTGCTCCTTTGTAAGGTACACTAACAGAATAGACCCTGTCAGGGGTCCAAGTGTTTGTCTGAAATGCAAAATCAGTCCTGCAACAAACTTGTAGGTTTAGGCTTCCCTGTTTGAGCATGATCAAATTTAATATGTTTCTTGTCTTAAATTTGTGTGCTGTCAAATTCACACACAAAATCTCTTGATTTCAAAAGCTTCTCACTTCAGTGTTAGAGTTTACCCCTGACAAAGCCATGCAATAGGTGTAGCAGAGTGATTCACCATAGAAAGTGTGTCATTTTCACAATTGTAGTGCTCCAATTATTATAACATTTTGCGAGCCTTATATGAGGAGTCATTTGTTGGAAAGTCATAACTCTTTTGAAACGACTTGAACTGTGAGTATATATTTTGTGTTGTGGCAATGGTTTGTCAAAGATTTTGAAGTTTTCACTTGGTCTTGGCAAAACCTTAAAGGTCATTTTGCTTGTGTTACTGTAGTTTCTTTGTTTGTGTTTTCATACCTGTCATGATTAAGGCAATTGTTGGTTTACATTATATGGCTCTCTTACATGTATACTAAGGCATTACAAATACATTGTAGTTCCCTTCAATATAGTTTCTGTAAATTAAAAAAAAAACTTTGTTACCTTCCAATAAGGCAATGCCAATTTAAATTTCACATTCGCTATATTTACGTTTTTGGCTAAAATTTAAAGTTTGACAATTTCTTCCCTTTTCCTATTTTTTTCAAAAATCAGACCAGTAGGCCTGCAAATCAATTTACAAAATTGGTGTTGCCTCCTGGTTTTTAATTGCTTGCATAATAATAGAAAGAACAACTGAAGTTTGACATTTCTGTCAATTTGATAGTGTTTAAACCTCTTTCATTGGTACTGAACATTTAGTGTTCAGAGTTTTCACCTATGCCCTCCAGGTTGGGCATTTTATCATACATGGATTTTATGCTGTACAAGTGGCTTTTTATATAAAACTTACTGTATGTGACCCTGTGGAAATAAAATATTTAACCAACAATCTGTCAGTCTCAAATCAGTAAGAAATCACTGAAACATCCCTTTTTAAGAAAAAACTTGCATACAAGTATTCTTCATACAATGTAGGTATTCCCCTCACCTTCCTTATTATATAATTAATAGAGACATAATTTTAGATCTGAGGACGAGATTTCATGTGTGCACATATGCATTAGCAAACTTGTCATCAAGAGGTCAAGAATTCTCGCAAAAGTTGTCTGCTTGATGAATTTGCTTTAATATGTGTGTGCACACATGAAATCTTGTCCTCGAATCTAATTTACCCAAATGTAAATAAAATTGATGTAAAAGTCTGATGGGCTATGAATATTGTAATACAATATAAAGAAATTGTGAATTTTGATAGCTGCTTATGTTTGAATCTGACAAACTTGAATATCACAAGTTTTTAGTTCAGGACCTTGCATACCACAAATGAAAAAAAAGAGCACTCGTTCATATTATGTTATTGGCACAAAAACAAAAGTGTGAAAGAGAGTGCAGTCCAAATTGGAAGCAAAATAGACCAATCATAATTTTTGTGTTCTTGCTAATTGACACAAAAATAAAAAAAGACAATATAGTCATCTAATTCCTGAGGGTAATTTTAAAAAGAGAAACTCTATCACCAATTTGTGTTTGCAAAACCCAAGATTTTTGTAACTTTTGAAGACTGCTTTAATTAAATTAAACGTGTACAGAGAACTGTATGGACTTTATATAATAATATAGCTTTCATAAAACTCAAAGTAATCAACTGTACAAATGTTTTGCTTCCTATAAATAATGATTTTGTTGAAGATATTTCAGAGGAAAAATTGGCTTTAAAGAGTTTTAAAATACTTTTAACAGGGTTAATTTCTCATGCTTGGAGAAAAATCAGCAAGTTTTTTTTCTCATCAAGGTTGAAAAAGCTTTTGATTTGGATAAGGGAAAACACTAATTAATTTTTTCTCAAGTCAGTAGAAAGTTGGGAAATTTTTACTTCAGTATTGGCAATACTTTCTAGAAAAATTGACATTTTCCGATGATCTTTGAAGAGCATTCTGGAATAAGTTGGCTGTGGTATAGTGCAAACAAGCAATTTGTGCTGTGCTGTCTTACTTTTTATCAAATGCAAGAAGATCATAGGCTTGTTGTATGTTCATCTTGTTAACAATTCCAAACATAATTTGTGTTCAGGTTATTAAAAATAAAACTATCTGGTCAGGGAAAAGCTAATGAATTTTATTTTTTAAAATAAGTTGGGAACCTAGTTTGAACATTGATTTATTAAGTCATGTTTTCTTTTACTAGTCAGGTTAATGGGTTTTATTTGACAAAATGTTGGGAGAGCAGGGAAAATAATTTAATTTGGCAAACTTAATGCATTGATTGTCATCTTACTTGATAGTAACTGAAATACCATTCCATTTTGATCAATTTTCAAGCCCCCACTTAATTGTGGGTAAACACATGAATCTGTTGAATCTTCATCAGATATAGACCTCCTACAAGTTGGCTCGCATATCCTTCACTCTCTAGTTGATATGGTTGCATTATTTTGGTGTTTACCACACATTTGTTTTCAACAAGGAGTCTGATTTCTGATGCAGGATTGGTTTGGTTCAATCAGAACACAACTGACATTAAGTTTAAAAAATTTAAGTTTGTTAGAGAAATAAAAAAAAAGCAAAATACAATTTTAAAAAATCAAAGGCACAAATTGAGGACAGAAGGATCTCAAAACCCAAGAAATAAAAAGCTGTTGTCATGACTTTAGAATATTTTTTTGCCAGTTGGTCATCTATATCAAAGGTCACCTGAATAAGACTAAACTGGAGGATTCTCAGGGGAAAACCCTGTGGACAAAGAGTTGCTCTTTGGGTCATTGCTTTTGAGTTCCTTGTCACCTGTATCCTAAGAAAATCTTATGAGTGCTTCTCATTGTTGTTTTGTTGTGCCTATTACCATATCTATAGTATGTATTTGGGAAGTATTCCCTAATATGTCACACTTGGCTAATTATAGCTTGTATTTGCATAATAGTGCACAGTGGGGGAACATAGCCATCTTTCTTTGCCACATGTCTGTGAATCACATTAGATTTTATCTTGTGAGATGAAACAATTAATTTTAAAGTTCGCTTATGAATCTTTTTAATTTCTTTATAGAAATCCATTTTTTGTTATAATAAATTTTATCCAAAAGATTTTGGGATTAGCAAGTTATTCCGAGTTAGCCTGAAGATATAAAATTTATTCATTTATTTTGAAAACATGCAACACAACATGTGGAATATATTATTATATTGACTGTATTGACTATCAATTACATCCTTTCATTTAACATTGAAGTTTGTGTTTCCTACTTTCCAAAGATGGACAAACAAAGAAACCTGTAACATTAATTTAAATTCCCAGTATTGAGTGAGTTTACTTATTTTTGTTTAGGAACCAAAAATTCCTTTTGTGATTAGTTCATTTGGTGTTGTTTGTTGTAGACACTACTGAGTCAGAGATAGTTCTGATGAAAACTTTGTACTTAATAATTGTAAGTATTGGGCATTGGTTAAAAAGGTTACATTTTTGTAAATATTAAGGGGAGCTTTTGTTTACATTAGCAAGGTGTTGAACAATGTTTTGAATTGTTCGAGCATAAGCTGAAAATCATTTCATACACACTTTTTTTGTAAGAATATCATAGTTTTTGCCGAGCCCCAATATTCTTCAAAATTGTCAGATTTGAGCCTAAATATATTCTTAAATTATTCTTAAAATTGACCTTCCATATTATTGAAAATAACCTGAGAAGACAATGAATAGGAGACTTGGCACAGAGCATATGCATATCAAACACATCTGTAATTTGGGTAAATGTATAAATCAGTTACAAACTTTATAAAATGGTATAAACATCTAATATAGTCAAATAGAATGTACTAATACAGATAGAGCTCAACGTGCAGCTGCATGCACACGACTGTGATTTATTGTGTATCAGAATAGAAAAAAAAATGTGGAATTCTTAATTATTCTTAAATTTTTGCAAATTTGAGCTTTGATATTCTTATAAACTATATTCTTACAAAAAAAGTGTGTAGCTCACACTTGTTGTTTCAAAAATCAGTACATTGTGAATAATTATTTGCCATTATTATGTCATTGCGCTACTAGTATCCAGTATCAAAATTATGGTGATACACACACACACACACACTGTGTCCCAGTCCTCTCAAGGCCTAAATGTTAGGTTGTTGTGTCATCATGTAATTTAGTTAATAAATGATAGAAAAGTGCACAGGAGAAAACTTGCTTTGTGGATAAAAAAAGTGCACTAGAGAAAACCTGCCTTGAGGGAACATCAGACAGGTTACATGGCAAGAAGGCACTCTAAATCTTACAAACAGTATTGGATACCACCTGGCAGCAAGTTAACTAACTTTGATTTACAACTCTCTTGTATTGTAGTTAATAATGGAGCTGCTGCCATGCTATTATTATCAAAAGATATTCATTGGTCATTGCTACAAAGTCTTGGTAAATATATCTTTTTGTCCCAAACCTGATAGTTTTCCATAATTGAACTAAATGGCTTTTGATATAATTTTCAAACTTATTATTAGTAGTTTATGTGAAACATAATAATTATTTGTTGAACTGCAACATTGCAGGGTTGTGTACTACAGACTCTGTACTTCAAAGTCCCTGGGTTATTGACTTTTCCCCCAAGCAACAACTTATATAATAAATTAGGAAATGTGGTAAAGCAAAAACATAATTATCTTGTTCCAGCACATTTTTATTTTGAAAATTGATCCTTGGAAACTTCTAAGCTTGATCTGCTGAACTAAAAACATAATTTGTAGATTCTAAAAACTGCCAAACTGATTGAAAAGTTGTTCTCATTGCATTAACAAAGTATTTTTGTTTTATTTTAGCCTTGTAAGAAAATTCAGTATCTTCAAAAGGTGGATATTTTTCAATTGAAGAAACAAGTAGCTTCCTATTTGTAGCTATTTCAAGGTATTGCTACACTTATCTATTCTCCAAATTTGGTTGAGTAAACAGTCAGCAAACGGTATTGGAGTATGCCTATATTGATCTCTGTGACTCTGTTTTGCCAGAAATTTTGTTTTGAAGAAGTTGACCGGCTTGTCAAAACAATTTGGCTTTTTGAATATCTATCCAAAACATAAATTTTTGCAAGGGCTACATCTCAAATTTCATCGTGTTATTTTTAAAAAATATGGTTATTTTAGGAAAGCTCTTGAAAGCATAGTTTCCCGAGTTTAATGTGAGATTTAAATGATCGACACAAAACAATTGCACATGTTATTTACTTATTG
Source organism: Bergia puertoricense (assembly GCA_026167885.1). NCBI lineage: Eukaryota > Metazoa > Cnidaria > Anthozoa > Zoantharia > Parazoanthidae > Bergia > Bergia puertoricense. The sequence continues at coordinate 21,803 of JANSTQ010153329.1, forward strand.
GCTTTTGCAAGTTTTTGTCCTCTTGCTATAAAAGGTGACTAGCAATCTGGTGAATATAGTCAAAGTGATTTTTACTACCACATTTCGAGATGTTAATTATGGCATTATGGGAGAAAGCTTTACTGAAAAGAATATACTTGTCTTATAGTTATAATTACAAATGCAACAAAGATGAACGAAAATACCGAATTGAAGTTTGTGCAATTCAATACATCTCAATACACGAACACAAAAGATCTGGAAAAATCAAACCCCGATTGACTCTCCCGAAACCGACGAAGGGAAAACCCCCGACCTGCGAAAGCTACACGAAATGAAACAAAGACCCATTCACTCAACGCCGCACAAACAAGTTTGTTGTTCTATAAAAAAAAAACCCTTTCCATTAACAAAGACAGCTGTGTAATCTATTTTAAAATCCTGAAAATCGCATGAAAGAAGCATCCCCAAAGGCCCTGACTGCAATCTAGTACTTCTTATGGACTTTTGCAAGAGCAGACATTTTTACATCACACCGCGCTGACCGAACACATGGCAGTCAGCTGAAAATTTGCTTGCCAAACACTAAATTATTCAACAAGCCTCGGAAAAATAAACATTGTGCAAATTCCCTTCAAATAAAATAAAAAGCAATCGCTCGAATGTTCTGAATTTTCATGGAAATTACAAAGTCTCTTTCGCTAGTGTTCTTCTTGCTAGGGAAAGCCGAAAGGTTGAATTAAAAATGTTTCACATAGATTCTTCGAAGTCTAACGTTACATAAAACAAACGTGCGCCACGCACCACAAATCCAAATCAACACTCGGACTAAACATTTCAGTTTCATTTTGCCGTACACGTTTTGTTTTATTTGCTGCAAAAAGCAGGCTGTACAGGCTATAAAATTCTATACAGTTAAAATACAGCATTTAGTTTCAAAACTTCCCAACCGCAAAATAGCGATGAGAAGAATTTGTACAAACAAGCGAACGAGTGAATTATTTTTTACAGTTTCGAAAGTGAAAATTTACATAACTTTATTACAAACCCTCTTTTATAGCTATATTTTCGTTTGTCCCTATACACTTAACTAGCACTGAGCACAAGCAGTGGCAGCATACTGATAATTTTGATGGTGGTGATGAAAATTTGAATTTGAAACTATTTTTCTTTTCCTAGATGATTCTTCGTTTGTTGGCTCTTTCGCATCCTTCGATGTCGACTTGGTCGAAAGCGAACTACTCTCATCATTCAGCTTACAGATGGAACCATTCTCACCGATTCTGTAAGAGACGTCGCTTGGATCGACCCATAAAGTGAACTCTTCAGGAAGCTTCAAATCACTATATTCCGCAACTCCACTGGCTAGAGCCGCTTCGGCGATGAGAGGATCGCAATTATGGTTGATCCGTATACAGCGATATCCGCTTCCCAACAAAGGGTTCTGAGGATGCCAGTGTTCCTTATACCGCGCACACAATAGCTCTTCCAACTTCGTTCTGAAAATAGCGAGCTGTTCGTCTGTTAACTTTCGATTCTGCCTCAACAGAGTCGAGAGAAATCCACAGGCAAGTCGGACTTCGGTAAGCATTGCACGGCTTGGAAACTTGAGATTACAAAAGAATTCCAGATCTACAAGTACAAAGTTCCTTTGAACTTGAAGGTTTTTAGTTCGTTTGTTAGAGTGGTGCAGTTAACGTCGCTTGCTTTTACTGTTGTATATTCCCGCCAATGCTACTTACAATTTCTTTTCCTGATGGTCAAACCTTCGGTCTTTTCGAGCAGTGCGACTGGCACCCTCCAACTTTTCCCCAACACAACTTATACTTTCAGCAATAGCGGAAATAGACTTTCTTCGAGAGCGTCGACTAATCTTCTTTTGTTGTTACCATAACAGGCTAGTGACGTCACCATATCCTTCGTCTGCCCGCCAATCAGCTGCGCGTGCTTGGCAGACCATTTGGGGTTGCTAGGTGACGGGGCAGAATGGGGCCTGTAGGCGGAGCGTTGCTGAACCATTCGCTCATATTCTTTTCAATTTCCCTTTGTTTACACGCTAAAGAAGCGCCATGTCAATTTTCGCACGGAAAGAAGGCGTTTAAACAACTAACCAACTACTGTTTTGGGGTTTTCATCGGCCGTAAACTCGACAGGCCCTATTTCACAAATTTTTTTCGAGAAATCTTCGAGAACGTGACCCCAATGCGTGGGAAACAGACAAAAGCCATTGTCAATCATGCGTGACGCTAAGATGGGAAGCCTGGTTAATTCACGCGTCATAATTGCGATTGATCGTGTGCGATTTGCTGCTTCGAATTATACCCTTTACTTCAACTCAAAAGCGGAGTTTCAAATGTTATTTCTTGCCATCTTAACTGTAATTCATGCGAAAACAGCTGATGAATGATGAAAGTTATCGCTCTGGAAAGGTGACCTTTATGGTTTTCTGATATGATATGGCCTCATCCTAATAATTTATGAGGTAGTTTTTAAAGACGATATGGGTTTCTTGTGCGAAGTCACGTTTTACTGTCTCATGAACTACTTAGTCTAAAGCAAGTTTAGGAGGAAACAAACACATGCAAGTCGAAAAGTGTAAGCGATGTTTTGCAATATGTTTTAGAATTAGTTTGGATCATTAACAACCTTAGATTTTTAAAACAGAATATTGATGTGGTTGCATGTTTTATGTTATGACTTTAATTGGTCACTGTTTTGGCGTTCGTTTGCTGAACGACTATGTTTCGAAGGAAACATAATTAGTTAGCGCTTATTAATCTCTTATGGTCTCCCCATATCCTGGATTGTCTAGCTGCAAATCAATTTACATCTTCTTTTTGTGCAGAGAACAAATTGAAAAAAACAAAGATTTAGGGAAACGACTAAGGCCAAAATACAGTATTGTTTTCAAGTTTTCTTTGTGATCTGAAAAGAACGTGTATAAAGGTTTTCGTCTAACCTCCACACAACAACACAGATATATTTTTAACCTGATTTGTCAATTTTTTAGAGTATCCATTAAAAACTGAGTATAAAAACCTCAGCACATATACAAAACAACGCTGGTGGTAGTGCAATTGTGGCCGTCTTTTTCATCGTTCATAAATTGCACAGACAACCAATCATTTTGGCTCATAATTGCATATTTATACCTTCTACCGAGCCTTCCTGAGCTTTTGTTTCAGTTGGTCTAAAGCATCTTGGTGTATTATTATTTTTTCATAGTCGTAAAAAGGTTGAAGGGTAAAGTTACCAGCCAATGAACTCCCAAGAATCTTTTGTAAAACGAAGTAAGGAAAAAGAGTTGCCCTCACCTCGCACTTTTGAAACTGAAAGGTTTTAAAAAGTATGAAAGAAAAGCGTCCGAATCCACCTTGTTGCCTGCGGGCCTTCTGAATTTCTGTATTTCTATACTTTCTGTGAACTGCTTTTGTTTCCGTAAATTATGGTTTTAATGAAAACTTTGTTTTTGTCAGAAACCTTTCCAGCAATTTCTTGACGGGCCACTCCTGCTGTTGTGTTTGCGCATGCTAAATCTCTAATATTGGTGCTCGTGCTCAAATGAGTTCTTTCAAACAGTGCAAGGTAACAAAACGAAAAAAAAATATTTATTCGATAACACTTTTAATCGATGTAAAACGTTTTACAGGATCCAGGACGTGAAGACAAACATTATTACAAACAGTGATAAAAGCCTGCCGAGATAATGATGAAAACAAAAAGTCATGCATTTCTATTGGTTCTCTAAAAGGCTTCAAAAGAACAAAGAACTTTAAAATTTAGGTTTATTAAAAGTAACTGCAGAGCCTGTGGTTTTTGTTTAGACAAAAGAGCCACCCGAAAGTGCACTAATGGCCGAAGACTGTCAGTTACTGATTTATCTTCCACAGAACTAAGAATATAAGTTTTAGATTTGGCTTTAATATCAGTACTTTTTCAGAGTACACAATCTTCATTGTTGATACCCAGACATTCAAAAACGATTAAAACGGATATTCATGTTCGTATTCAGTTGATATAATAGTCTTTATCTTAAGACACGGCAACCAAGGCTTTTGTCTTCGGTATATGTTCATGCATGTTCTTTCTCCTGCTGACCTTGATAAAACCAGGAGCACAAAGACATTTTTCTTCTTCTGTTTCGTGAACAGATACGTAGATAGGCTAGATGAACAAACTCAGCTTACTGTGGAATTTGTCTGTTGACAATTTACAAAACATCTTTAAAACAGAAATACTGGTTTTACCATCATTAAGAGAATAAAGGCTTAATAGTTTCCGGTTGTTTTCTTGAAGGGAAGTCTGTATTTCAGTTGTATCTCGCAACACCCACAAACCTTCATCCACTATAAAATAATATTAGCTATGTGGAAAAAAACTAGCATTTAAAAATCCAAAACGGGCTTTGTGTCAAAGCTAATGTAAGACAAGCATATGAAACATTATTCAGAACATTACATGTAAAGAGCAGCCCTTGTATTTGTAGAAATATCTTGTTTTGAAGTAAAAAACGTATGTCATGCTATTTGGATTTTTGATACAAACACAGGATGTGATTTCATAAACTTTCACTTCTGTCAAAAAACCATAAGATGTCGGTCAAAACAAAACAACTTCGAACTCACTTTACACTAGAAACTTTGCTCATTCTAAAGAAGTGAGTTGTTTTTGTTTTGTTTTATCAACAGTTGCTGCACGTCACTCTTTCCGCCCCAACGTAATTACTAAATTAGCCATTTAGATACCGGATGCAATACCAAGGGAAGTTTAAAAGGACAGATGTATCTTCCCAAGCATACCCCGAACAATGCAACAAAATCTATAAAAGCGCAGCAACTAGAGTTATCATTTCACACATATATGAAAAAGGAAAAATACTACAATTAGGAAGTTAAAATGTTAAAGGTTGTCGTCAGAGTGGGAATTTGTTTGACTGCGCTTCAAAACTATTATTGAACTATCCCCTTTGTCCCCTCATTCACCACAGTTGACGCACAAAACATTTCGGAAACTAATTATTTTATGTTGTTTTCATGTTCCGCCGTCCATATTAGGACTGCAGCTAACCACCAATTTTCCATTATAAGTGATCGTTATAAATGCTTGCCTCAGACTTCCCTTGTCGTATTGAGTCTGTCAACCCATACATTATAACTCAATATATGTGATAATCGGCTCAAAGACAAGAACATGACAAAGATTCTGCAATATAACGTCAAAGCAGCAAAGTAAAACAAACTTGTTGTGTCTGTTCGACACGTAGATACATATTCTACTCTTCTTGGTCACAAGTCGTTAGCTAAAACACTCGGGAATCCATAATCGTAAAATGTCGAGAAACTCGGCCAATTTTAATTCAAATATCTCATCTCATTCTCTCATTCTCATTTCATCAAGTCGGTGAAATCGGTGCTATCGCATCAACTGTAATAGTAATAATAATAATAATAAAAAAATAATAATATTTATTTATTTTATACAAATTCAGTATCATAAAAATAAACATTTACATCACTTAAGAAGCTTTTTAAAAGAAATCTATTTACAAATTATATAAAATCTACTAAATGCTTACATGAATTAAAAATGATTGTCTAACTTGGTTTTAGATAACGGAAGGCAGTTAGCTGATACAACATCTAAGGGGAGGGAGTTCCAGTCAAATAAAAAGAATAAGATGTTCTCAGGACCCCTCCCCTTCCCCCTCCCCATCCAACGGACAAACCGGGAAACAGTCTTTCCGGTTCACATGGACACAAGCTGTGTTAAGTTACAATTTTGGTGTACGGACTCCGGTTTACTTCAAAGATAAAAATAACAAATGTGAAAAGAATTTGAATAAGGCGTTCTTTAGATATAGGGCCTCGTACTTTGGGAGATATGATGAGCAGAACAACCAACTTTTTCTTCCGCTTTCTCAGCTGTTCTGTGCTGTTTTGATTTGTGTTTTAGTTTCATGGTAGCAAAATTAGATTAAAGACGTTAGAAACTTTGACGCTTCTTTGTCAATACGCAGATACATCACAAAATAAACATGTTTGCAGTTTTTCCGCTCTGCTCGATCTGTCTTCACCCACCCACGAGTTCCGCTGTGTGGGCGCATCACGTCGACTTCCGGCGGATGTTGTGAGACACTTTTGATGGAACGGACGTTGGTGAATGCACAAGCTGCAGTTCCGCTTTGAGACCGGAAACTCCTCCTCATTAGCTCCAATCACACCTCATTAGCTCCAATCACACAGACCAGGTTTGCAGTACAAATCTTTAAAACTAAGATTTTCTGAAAATATGATCGATAAAAGCAACTTAGGAAATGAACGCCAGTTATTTTTATGATAATTTTCTTGTAAATTTTTTTAAATGTTTAGTTGTATCAGGCTGTTCAGAGTTAAAAGAGCTTTTCCATTTCTTGAAATAAGTTGCGTAAATCGTATCAAGATCTGTTCATAAAATGAAATACTATTAATAGAGCAACACATATTTTAAGCTGGCTAAAGTAAAGTAAAGTAAAGTAAAGACACTTTATTTATCGAGGGTAACACATTTACATCCATAGGACGTACTCTCCCATGTGGCCCTCACCACAATACCGGGATTACCCAACTCTTTTTGAGAAGTGTGTGGGTTCTTTTAAGTCCCCTGAGATAGCATTTTAGGAGACTAGAGCAACAGCTTAACGTCCTTGTCCGCGGACGGTGTGGCGAAAGAAGGTCGCCCAAAGTTCAACCCTCGACCAGGCCGGGGATTGAACCCAGGACCTTCTGGCTGGCAGTCAGAGATCTTGCCGACTGTGCTAACCCCACTCCCATATGTTTTCCAGTTCTATGTGTCACTAGCCTGCGATTGTGTTTCTCATTAATCACGACGGATGGGGTTTTTCCAACACTTTTACTTATTAACCATTGGACCCCAACTGAAATGTCTTCTCAGTTTTCATTGTTACCCCTCCAGATATCTAAAACGCCCTGATTATAGCTGCATCTTACACTAAAAATATTGGGCTCAGTGCCCCCAACTTTTATTTTGTTAAGTTTTATTGCTTTAAATTAAAATTGTTCCGTCAGGATTTGGTACCACCCATCCTCGGAGTCTGTCAGGGTGAGAACAAAATCTGGGGCGAAAGGAAAGCACAGCGGAGGAGGGGAGCCCCTGGGGACATTCACATTGTCTTTCACACCAATTTCGATTACTTTTTTTAGTTTTACTGTTTGAAAGCGGCCTCCAGCAAAGCACTTTGGCGTGAAGCATGCGATGACAGTCATTAAGAATCCCTGTACTCATGATTCGTCGCGTTTCTGATTTGCCGCATTTTTAATTGCTTCTAGATTTTGAAAACCACTTATTTGAGACCCAAGGGCTTCCCTCTTCCCCTTTATTTTTTGTCCGTCCCAGATTTTACATTTGCCCTGACAGACATGGGTACCACCTTTTTAAAATTTTCTGGAAGGTCAGCCACCCAAACCTGACGGTAAATTCCTTTTTTCATAAATTTCATCAATTCCCATTTATAATACTTCTTTGTGCAAACAAGTTTGACACAATACAAATGGGGTTACCAAACTCATGTTTTCTGTAAAATGCGATTGAATGCTGTGTATTTTAAAAGACCCTGTCAATTTGTCATGGCAACAAAATGGTAATAGGAGAATATTCAATAACGGGATTGATAAGCTGAAACACTGTTGTAATATGAATGGCGGCAGTCTGTCATGACAAATCAGCCGGCTTTTAATAAAGTTCATTGACACATAAAATCTTAAAGAACCGTTCACCCTACATATTAACCGACACAAGTACTGGAAACACTAGTTAACGCATGCCCGAGGCCGTTTTTAGAAACAATGAAATATATTAGTATCTAAGACAAAATATTGCAAATTTTCTGCATCAGATAAAATACTCGAAATCCTGTCGAGTCAGCGACCTGACAACGGGCCATTGCAGTGGGAGTTTCTTTCAAACAGTACAGAAATAATTTGGGTTGCAATACTGCAATAATAGCCTATCAACAGCTTACTTAATGCGAGAAGGGGAAGAATATAAGGATAAGAGATAGTGAAAAATAAGAATGAGATGAAACCAAAATAAAATAGGAAGGAAATTTGCAAGATTCTAATTTGGTACCTGTGACCGAAAGCCAACTATGTCAAAGTAATCACGGCTCCTAGTTTTATTTTGACTTACGTCAGTTGTTAGGGTCAGTACAACAAAGGACTGAATCCAAGTAGGATATATCAAGTTTTGGTTTGACAACAGACTACTTCATTTTAAACACTGGTAGACTAGTTTTTAGAAAAGATGGTTCCGCATCGTCGAGTAAATCAACAAGGCCCTTCATTTCTATTCATCTGTTAAATGTAAGCAAAAGGACTGAAACATTTCTGTGAACTAAAAAGTGCAATAAAAAAAGAACCTATAAAAGTCTGTTCAAGGACATTAATCCATTATCGCATTTTGCACATTTCAAAGTTGATAGCTCTTCTGGAAAATCAGTTTTTGATAATACCCAGGCATTTTCCCTACCGGTGACGGGTGGTAAAACCATTTTCTCACGCGCCTCGACCACCCCAGGTCACATTTTTGAGGCCGCAGTTCACCAAGACATGCCAAACGGATAAGATGTGTGTGTGTGCAAGACTACACAGTCGAGTTCTGGGTCATTGAATGAGAAGAGTTTCGCACACAGCGAAACCGTTAAATGATGCACTTTCTGGTGGCCTTTGTTTGTTAAACGTACGCTTGAACGCTACTCATACCTTGAAGCGACACTCGCCGCTACTCGAATGCTTGTGGCAGGTACTTATATCGCTCAAGCAAACCACGAACAAACGGGTCAGTAGAGCTTCAAACCGCGTCCCAACGAAACGATCGAAGATCCTTGTCTGACTGTCCTCGTGAAAAAACACACACTTACAACATGGAGGTTAAGAGCTTAATGAACCTACCCTTCTTTGTTAAGAAGGAACAGACGAACCAATCACAACCACAGCATATCGCCAACGGACTGCTTTCAAGGTAATAAATCCCACGTTTTCAAATCATAATATGAACGACTGCCTCTTAAAAGAGTTAGTGGCAAAGCTTTTGGTTTTTTAGCTCGACGGGAAATACCAGTAATTAATGAAATATTGGGGTAGGAGACTCAAACCCGGGTGTGCGATGTATATTTGGGTCGTGCTTTTGAAATTAAACTTTGGGGAGTAGGAGGTATGGCACGCATTGCAAGAAATAAATAACAGTATTTAAAACCCTAGTTCTGTGATTCACTGTTTTGTCTTTCGACCTGGTAAGAACTTGGAGTTGGAGACAATTTCGATAGAGAACAACGTATCTAACTAACAATTAAATCTTTTTACAAATTAGGTTTGTAGCTCAGTGTTGGTTTGGCCCAAGTTTTGGTGTTTGTGGTATTAACAGACTAAACGATGGCCAGCAACAAATTCTATTCATGAGTTTCATCGATATACGTTGATTTTTTTAATGAAAATCTACCAGAGCTTCTCTTGTTCACCGTATAGGTGAATTCGATGATAAATTTAACTTCAGGAAACTCAGAAACAATTTTAACAATTTAAAAATTATTTTACTTGCATTATTTTGAAAAGCCATTCGGGGTGTATAACGTTCTCTTTTCAGTCCTGTTTACAAGGACCTACAAGTAACTCATTAATTTTTCAAAACTTAAGGATTTAGCAACCAATCTGAAAACGGCACCGACTATTGGTTAGTGTGGGCTAGTATATATACAATAATAGACTGTAATTTTAACCATATACAGTAAAACAAGAAGAGTTTTTCAGCAAAAATAAAACCATATGCATATTAATGAAACCGTATGTTATACCAGACTGGATTTGGGGCTAGGTGAATACGGGTAACTATTGAGATGTCGGTAAAACCACCAGGGTAATTACTCGAAGTTCTAAAACAAAATAGTAAAGATAGTATGCGCTAAAATTAGATCAGCTGCTAAGGGACGGGCTATTTGATCTCGTGGGTGAGGGAACGGGGGGGAGGGGGAGTTGAAGAAATTGTTAAAGAAAATTGCACAATAAATCGTGGCGAAAAACAAAAATTTGTAATTGCACGCTGCAGAGGTACAAAGAGAATATGTGAGAAAACCGAAATAAAAGGTTTGGGTTAGAGGTTGACAAACTGATAAAAAAGAAAAAGATTTGCACAGAATCAATTCTTCAACTCCCCCCACGAAATCAAATGGTCCGTCCTTAATCTGAATAAATCTATATAAGGGGTTTCAAATGGATATTAGAAATGATCTTAGCCGTTTATTTTCAACTTAAGCTGAGAAAATATTCAGGCTTCAACGGCGTTTGAACCCATGACCTCTTTCATTGTACCCTCATTCCCATGGGTTGTTTCATCAATGACTCGAATATGGTTATCGGATCTCTGGTGTGGAGTCTAGAATTTGGCAAGAGGGGGCTCAGTCGATAATCGAGATTTTAGGGGAGTCGTGGGGCATGCTTCCCTGAAAATTTTTGAAAGTTAACCACGAAACGCATATATTCACACATTTTAAAGCCTTCTAACGACAAGTCAGAGTACACCATAAACTATTTCAGGGTGCGACCAATTTTCCTGTTTGATTTAAAAACTGTAGCAGTACGTAGTAAAAGACAACAAGCTATCTCTTTTAGTTTATTGTTAATTTAAACTCGTTACCTATTTTCGTTTTCAAAAATCTGGAAAAATTTCTCCAAATCTGATCAGATCAAAGTTTTTAAAGGCAAGCTTTAAGTTTCGATTGAGTCGTCCAAACCACGGCTTGGATCTGCCCAAGGGTCTCTGCGTGGAATTGGTCGGTCTTAGCTGAGGTGTACCGAAACATGTAGCGTTGTACACCTTTTAGTTCTAAAATAATTCGGTAAACTACGAATGGTTTTCATGGTCTTGGTTAAAAATGACGAATAGAATGGGTTTGCCTACAGTAATTTTTAAAGAACAGGCCATAATTCAGTTTCGAATTCGGCAGTCTTTACACCCAGTAGTTTCATTGGATAACGGAAAACCGATCCCAGATTACCTGCCTGCACAATACCTCACAGTCATTCCCTAAAAAATATGGAAACAGTACTACATGAAAATGACTTACAGAACAATTGACATTGTGCTTACTGTAGACACGCAGCCCTTCCCCCGTTTCCACACACACACGCAGGCACGTAACACACTGTCACGATCGCTCTCACTCACGAATAAGCTGTACACCAACATTTTAAGGACTCCGGCTAATTGCTTTGCTTCAAAATATCATTTTGTGGCTGCTTTATAATGAAACTATTCCTTCAGAAAACAACTTCGACACTTATTCAAATGATTCTGTAAATGACAACTCAGTTTCAAATTCCCCTATAATCACTCCAAATTTTATTTTATAAGATAAGAAAGCAAAAGATCACTGCGCATTCAAGAGCCCTCACTTTTGACGGTTTATAACAACACTTGTTGACGACACCCCCTTTGTCAGTTAGCCAGCAGATGTGCTGGCAACTTCAAACGAAGTTTGAATAATTTAGGGGAGCATTGTGGGTACAACCCCCCAGTATAAGATTCTGAATCTTATTCTACCCCAGCTTGTTGCAGCAACATTCAACAGAAGACCAAAAGCTGCGAGAGCGTCTGCGAGGAGGAGAAAGTTCACCGACGTGCAGGCACTGTCAGTCTGGCGAGGCCGAGACGGTAGGTCACGTGCTCCTCACCTGCCCTAAATACGAGGAGATACGTAGGGAGTTACTGAACCAATTACGACAGAACTTGGTGTCCCTCGGAGACCGCGGGAACCACGCCTGGAGTTGTTTCGTGCGCGGCTCGTCGTCCTATCAGGTGAATGTGATTCTGGGAGTGCTGCAGTTTGGGGGATCGGTCGACGCTGCGATTGCGCAGTTCAGCACTGACTACGCGGCTAAGGCGTGGAACGGCAGAATCGTGATATAGTTTTTATTTATCTGCGACGATCATCACCCTTCATGTAATACGGAAACAATAAACCAGGTTAAAGATGTTGTTGATATTTTAAAAGTCATAGAAAAAGAAACAGTCATCAGTATAGGGAATGCGAAAAAGTAACTTCAGAGAATATACATAAAAATGAATTTGCGTCGCAGTTGTAATATCACGGTAAAAGGCGATTGAAACATGGGAGTAGGTAGTAAGGTAGTAAATGACTTTATTGGCATGATCTTTAAATACAGATGTTGCCTAAAGTTCAATAGGTTTTTACAAAAATGC
>JANSTQ010153331.1:0-11502 GCA_026167885.1 Bergia puertoricense
CCCCCCCCCCCCCCCCCCCCCCCCCCCCCCCACTCATATGCCACGCCAAGCGTATATCTGTACCCAATTTCCTTTGTTCAGGCGATATAAGCAAAATTCTTGTTTTCTAAGCTTTACTTTCATTTTTTTGGCACAGACTAAAATCTTTCAGCTTAGCATTCAATTGGGTTCCACACAAAGACCATGTCTATTTCCTAGACACGCCGTCACATCAGTGGGAAACCGCTTCTGTCTTGTTCAATAGAAAAATCCAGTAGTTGATCGGCATCTCGAACACAGGCCGGAGTTGTTCAAAAAACAAGTCCTACAACATGAATTCGCCAAATGCGATCCTAAAGAAACAATTTGTGTAAAGATCATGGACTGATCATGAATATTTTGCCAAACCAATTTTTCGGACCCGAAACGCAGGGGGGAGGGGCCTACAGCCCCCCTTGCCCCCCTTCTCTGCCGCCTCTGACGATGCAACCAAAAAATTACATAAATGTAGACGCACAATACCAAACTTCACATATTAATTACACGAAAATTATCTTAAACAAGCTTTATAGTTTTCCTTGGTCTTTTGTCGAAGCTCTACACTGTGCAAGATTCACATCAGTCTTCTTTAACACAGCATCCAGGTAATTTGTACCTGTACGACCAGTTGTGCTTGACGAAGGTCTGACTCTTGAGCTGGTTGTTGGTTTGGTGAAACTTGCACTGTACGTACTCTTCACTGCTGGTGCTCTTGGGACAGGACCTCGGGTCTTTGATGCCGACTTTAAACTCGTTGTAGATGGTCTTGTTACTGAATGCTTAGAACTTGATCTACTGGCAGTACATGTAACTAGACACAGGCAAAGGAGTTAAAAAAGAACTTCAGTTGTTAATATTTAGTTCTCGGATTTTTTAATTCCTGTGTTGAATGTACAGTGTGTTAAACTAAACCAAATTAATGTGCTGTTTGCTGGAGTCAACCACTTTGTTAACCCTTTCAGCCCAGCCAGTTTATCAACATGTATTTTCTCCTCACAATATTAAAACAAATCAATGTGTAGCTTGTTGTAGTCAACCACTTTGTTAACCCTTTCAGCCTCAGCCAGTTTATCAACATGTATTTTCTCCTCACAATATTAAACCAAAGTAATTTGTTGTTTGTTGGAGTCAACCACTTTGTTAACTCTTTCAGCCTCAGCCAGTTTATCAACATGTATTTTCTCTTCACAATATTAAACCAAATTAATGTGTTGTTTGTTGGAGTCAACCACTTTGTTAACCCTTTCAGCCTCAGCCAGTTTATCAACATGTATTTTCTTCTCACAATATTTATCAACACAAATTAAGGTGTTCAGTTGTGAGAATAAAGCTATTAATCACACATAGCAACCTATCTAATCTGAAAAGAAAAATTCTCCCAAAATGTTTAAAAGGAAAATATTGATACAGTTTAGGAGAACTTAGCAACATGTCATATGTCGTGTTTGCAGCTGAAAGGGTTAAGCTAGCACAGTTTCAAATACTAACAGAATTTCACGTTTTACTTAAGATATTTATATTATTTACCAGACGAGAGTTATTTCTCATGAGTGCAGAATGTAATACTCACCTTACTAAACTGGCCTTAGTTATAGATGTAAAATTAATGTACTAATTATACACTCGTAATGCAGTTTACATAACACTCTAAACACTCCGACATACTGTCTGATCAATAAATGACAATCAGGGTTCATACTCTCTGGGACTTTCAAATTCCATGACTTTCCATGACCTTTTTGTGTTTTCCATGACCTCATTTTCACAAAGGCTCATACATACATGTAGGTAACAATTTTTTGTTTTACCCTAAAAATGAGGGTCATCTTATATAGTACGATTTATGATATGTGAAAATTTTTCAATCATAGTTGATGCTTGAGGTGAAAAATGATTGATTTTACATTAATTTGCATATATATAATTTTTATTTACAATTATAGGACATGTCAAACAAACTTTAAGTTTGTCATCTTCTATTGTTATTTGGCTCTGGCCAGTGGGGCTATTAAGCACTCTGGAAATCTGAAGATTTAGTTTTCAAAAATTTTATTTAAATGCACAATTTATGCATAATAATTATTATAAAAAAGCATGTATGCACAGTGGATTTTCTCTCAGACTTTTAAGATCCATTCATTTTCCATGATGGAAGCTTAAAAATCCATGACTGAAAATAAAATTTCCATGACTTTCCAGGCCTGGAAAGTAAATTTCAAAAAATCAATGACTTTCCAGGCCTGGAAAGCAAATTTCAAAAATTTAATGACTTTCCAGGTTTTCCATGACCTTGTACAAACCCTGTACAATGTACAATACCTTCAGAGGCAGATTTTGAAGTTGCCTTTACTGCCTTCCTTAGTTTTGATTTTGTGCCTTTTGTCTCAAGCTGCAATTGCAAAAGTACCAATAGATGTTTTCATAAATAATTTCTTACATGCATAATACATAATCATTACAGAATCTTGTGTAATTTTAATAAACAACTTAAAACTGCAAACATTTAATTACTTTTAATTTAAAAGGATTAATTCTAATACTGGTACAGATATTCATGTCTTTCACCTTAATAAGAGATAAACCTTTCCATTCCCAAACATTTGATCACCATCATGATGTATTGCTAAATTCTCCTAAACTGTATCCATGCTATCCTTTTTAACCAGTTTAAAAGATTTTTGCTTTCAGATAAGACAGTTTGCTTATTTTGATTTCATTTTGATGTTGTAAAGAGAAAGTACATGTTGATAAAATAGCTGGGACTGACAGAGTTAACTAAAAGCATTGTTTTACAATAACCAAAATTACCTTATTTCGCTTATATACCAATAAAAATCATCTTACAACTGAAGAGCTCGGTGCAAAAAGTAACTTTTTTGGTCAAAAAATAAAAATTCAAAATTATCAAATTTTTTTGCACAAAACAACTCTTCCACTCATAAAAAATATCACTCAATATTTTTTTCCATGAAAACATGCCTTACATGTCTATGTAGTGCAATAAAAATAACAAAGTCAATTTCTTTCTTTATTACTGACACAACTTACACAAAATCATACAATGCCATGAGCTCTTGCAAAACCTAATACATTCTAACTCATAATTATAAGATTTGACAGAAACTCAGTCCCATACACATGGAGGGACCCATTTCAGGCTCCCTTTTCCAAAATTTTGGGAAAAAAAGGGAACCATAAATAACATAATTGTTTTTAAATATATGTATAAATGTATGTACTCCATTTGCTCCCCAGCTGTTGCAGTAAATATAGTTAATAACCCTTTTGCCATCTTCCTCCCCTGCTAGAAAAAAATAGCTACAGCCTTGAAATGAAACTTTTTTCTCCTCAAGACAAGCAAAATAAATGGTCATTACATATGATAGCATAGGTTTTCAGGAATTGGTTCCAAAATGAGGATTATTTTGGTTTTTACCAACTGAAGGTATTTACTTTTATATTAGCAGCAGGTAAAGGATTGTCTCATGAAATGTCTTTGTTGCCAGTGGCAGTATGTGAACAGCAAACCTACGGCACAAGTCATCAGGTAGTAGAGGTAATAATGTGTTTACTACAGTAACTATACCTTGGCTTGGGTATCGCGCACTTGTTGAGCCTTGGCTAAGATTTTGTCTAATAACTCCATATCCTCTTTCTCCTCCATTTTGACTTTGGCTGAGAAAATAATTATACATGTACAACATCAATTTCTAATCATATTAATCCCTGAATTGATTCAATGAGTCGTCTTCTATGTTTCCTCAACTTTTAGCTAGAAAATTACCGGTATATGTAACGTCCTTTATTTATCAGATCCTCAAGTCCCATTCATATGGATCTGCATTAAATGCAGCTCCCTTCCCCATTTACCAGGTACAGTACCCAGCTTTAAATTTTTGTTTGGTTTATACAAAACAACTCATAGATCCAGGAAGAGTCTGGCTTTCCAGTTTTAAGACTACCCCTTTTCTGTTGCACATTCTTACATGGGCTGGGCCAATGTTAAAACACTGTCAATCAATATTATGAGTGAATCTTTAAGGCTTGTTCACACTAGAGACACAAACACAAATGCAGACATAGATGCAGAAGCGAGCGCAAGGGCATTCACACTAGGAAAGCAAGTAAAGCAAGTGGCACAAACAAAGAGGGTGTGCATGCGTGATTGTCTCTGTTATACAAAGTGGCTTGCATCTGCATTTGCTTCAGCTCCATTCACTCTAGAAAATTAGTGAAGCAAGCACGGATGCAAGCACAAGGAGCGTGCAAGAAAAATTTCCTTTTACTTGTGTCTGTGTCACTTCCATTCACACTTGTTTTCTTTGCTCTTGCATCTGCATCTGTGCTTGCATCTCTAGTACTTAACAAAAACAAGTACATAATTTGTTGTAAAAGGGTGAAATCAAGAACTGGTTGTCTCCAGGATATTAGCTTCCAGATAATGACAGCTAACTAATCAGGATCAGGAACCTGCTTGCTTGTCAGTCAAATAAAACTTGAAGTTTTACAAATGAATGCTTTTATTGTTGGTTCAGTAACATTGAAGATTGACCTATTTAGTTTTTCTGAAGCTTGAGCAGGGTTTGTACTCTCTGGGACTTTTCAAATTCCATGACTTTCCATGACCTTTTCCATGACCTTGTTGTGTTTTCCATGACCTCATTTTCACAAAGGCTTACACATGGTTAATACAAAAAAAGTTGAATTTTGCCCTAAAAAGGAAAGTCGGCTAAAAGTACCAGTATAAGTCGGCTTATACACTGAGATTTATGATAGATAGAGAGATCGATGGCCAGACAGACAAATTAACAGTTACAATATTAACACTAATAATATGTAAAATATTTGTCAATAAAAATTGGTAGACTTTAAAAGTCTTAAAATCTGAAAACTATGTTACAAACTATCTATTTGATGTGGCAGGAATAAAGGTATCCATAAATCGCTTAGTAGGCATGGTTGGTTGATTAAACTGGCACTGTCTTCTCAAATTGTGTCAAGCAATGTGCTTAGGTGGTAATAGGTGACAGAGTTTATCAGCATTGTTAGAAACAATTGATTCAAAAAGCTTAGTTCACTATTCCATACATTTTATCCTTAAGAGTGCTGAAACCATATAGCATAAGGCCGTCAAAATACGATAACCCTGGTGATATAATAGAAAGTGCCCACTCCTAAATCCACTTTAGATTGTCACTTACAGTAGATATGCAGGGAGCACGTGATGGTATACTGGTGTGCAATATTCTAGTACCAACCTATAATACAGGTACAGTAAAAGCTAAAAATATCAATAGCTGGAACTTTAGCTTGCTTGAGCTAAATCAGAAAGTATATATGCTTAATGGCCTTTTTGATTACTTCAGTTACACGACAGTTCCACTGGAGAGTACTGGATACGGCAACACCTACCGTAATACCTTAGAGTGATCAATTAGTTCAAGTTCCTTTCAATTATGTGAAAACATCTTGGTTTTGCTATTTTCAAGTGTAATTAATGCTTGAGGTGAAAAGTGATTTATTTCACATTAATATGAAATATACAATATTCATTTTACCACATGCCCAGGAGCACACTGAACTCAATCACACACAGTTGCTCAACACATCTGCTCCATCTGCACAAGACAATTTTGATTGATCCATTTACAACGGTTGTCAAATATACTTAGACATTCTCATACTGTAATTATGGGATTGTTCTCAGTCTAGTCCAAAAATCAGAAGAATTTATTTTGAGCTGTTAGCGTGATGTCTGATTTTCAGGCTATGCATAGTCTCAGTGGTTTTTCTCTCAACCTTTTAAACTGGAAAACTCAGTTCTATTCATTTTCCAAAGACCATTTGAAGCTAAAAATTCCATGACTGAAAATATAATTCCATGACTTTCTACTAGGCCTGGAAAACAAATTTCAAAAATTTCATGACTTTCCAGGTTTTCCATGACCCGTATGAATCCTGTTGAGAAATATTATACATGTAAAGCTTTGATCATGAATCTAGTTTACAGTAACTACCATTCTGAGAAATATGAAGGTAAATTTGAACTGGCCATGTACCATACAAGCTGTTAACATTTTGCAGTTGTAGAGAGAGAGCATTTATGTGGGAATATCTATAGGGAAGTATCGACATGTATAGGGGTGTATCAATGTGGAAATAACTATGCATGAGAATCGATGGGGGAGGAGCTTTGGTGGAGGAGACGATCATTTGAAAATTATCAATACATTACCATTGCATGTCTGTCTTTGTTCTTGGGGCAAGGATTCTGACATTAAAGCTTCTTGGTCAACTCGGGCAGCATTGATACCAACCTAACAAAAAACAACACAATAGGGTTCTTTTATTTGTTTATTCAATAATAAATTTTACATTTAAGCATAAGCTAAAGAGCAGTTCTCTTTGAATAATTTACACTCAATCTAATTTGATAAATGTTACATACAGATATACTACCTGTGAATTCCTTTTTAAAATCCCAAAAAATTGAGCAACAAAAAATAAAGTATTAAGTCTCACTTAACCCTAAAGCTAACCCTAATCCTCACCTTAAACCCAACCCACAAGCAGAGCTCTCACGTCTCACACATTGGGCATGAGACTCACACAATTCGATGCAATCTCATGCTCTCATGCTGAAACAATTAGTATTTCTCACGCATTGACACTTTGAAGAGTTAAGTTTATTTTTTAGCATTTGTACTGCTAATAAATATCTTCATTGCTGCTGATCATTCCAAAATCACTCTGAAAAACTCCATTTTTTTAAAAATTTTGTCTCAGTCGACCAGGTTTTAAAATACATTGCCCGATGCGAATTGCCAGGATTTTCATCAGTAATATATGAAGTTATGTTATGTTGACCTGCTGACCAGAGCAACATGGGCTGTTTGCACGAGAATTGATGAGCAAAATGTCGGAATGGACTACCCCGAGCTCTGCATAAGGCCAAACAAAATTATATCTGTGCTTCCAGTCACCCTGGAACTGACCTATTTGGCCCAACCCTATTGTACACCAAACCCCAACCTTCTGTTGACTGAGTGTTGAACAACTAAGTCGTTGCTGTTTTCATGGAATCCCTCTGGGACCCATGGACCAGAATACTTTTCTAGCAGGAAAAGAGTTTAAGACCTGGGGTGGGTAACATTCTTGGGAGCTTGCTCGGTTTGGAATTGAAATATTATTAAATCAATAAATGTGAAACATGATCAGATCATGAACTTGAGCTCCTGCTGTTGATGAAATATTTCGATTGCTCAAAGCTGCCAAAGATCTGCACATGTGTGAGTACACCTTTTCTTGACTTTTAGTTATACTATTTTATCAATGTGATTAAATTCTTCCTGTAAATAAACCCGAGAATATCGATGAGTGGACTCGTATAAACTAATAAAGGCAAGAAAGACGACTTGTTCGACAAAACGCGCGCAACAGTTCAATCTGTTGAACACTGACTACAGGCGCAAGTTTTGAAGCTGAATATCAAGTGGGCCAGGTATTATGAAGTGAAGTCTCCAAAATATCTCCGTGTTGATTCAAAATTATGAAAATACCCACTTCATTTGGCTTTGTTGTTTCCTTTACTTCTCCTCCCTCCACAAAGGTGTCTTGCTTCGCTGGCCTGCAATTGCATCTTATTTCTTAGAATTACAAATTATAAAACATAAAAACCAATTTCGTGTATGATCTACAACCAAAACTGTACGAGAAACCTACCATGGCTTGAAAAGTTTACGACCCTCTCGAACGCACGATTCCGTCTCTAAGCGACGCTGTTCACAAGCCCTGATCGCTATAATTAGTTTTTCTTGCAGTCTGTAAAAGAATTAAAACATCTTATTTACCCTGCAAAGCCCTAAAACTGTAAGAACACGACGAATTTTTACATACAAGTGGAGAAATTTGCAAAGTCTTTCGACTGTTTCCGAGTCCAAACTTGCCGCCATTTTGTTTCTTTGTTATTTGGCTACCGCTGACACAAAATGAGTGGCGGCACTCATGCCAGGCCATCCGCATTAAAAAATAAAAGTTTACAATGAACAATCTGCCAACGTCTTTGCTTTGCAGCCTGCTTGAATATCTTGCAAGTCGCAGACCTATACACAATCATACGCAAGGATACTGCCTATGGCTGTTAGTTCCAATTAAAATATTTTTATAGTTTTTACTGTCTCTAATGAGCGCATTGTCTCAAATAAGCGTAGGATACTGTTTGCTCTCCAGTTATGTCAATTGTCTTTAACGAGCGCTCTGTCTCTAACAAGGGCACGGTTCCTGAAAATCGCACTGTCTTCAATAAGTGCACTGCTTCTAATATTAAAACGAATCCTCTCTAATAACCGCACCGTGGCCATTCTAATAATTCGCTTCAAGAATAAAATAGGTCCAGATCGGATGTTTCGCATCCTTTCGCTTTGCTTGTTTTTTGGTTTCATCAAGTCAATCGAAAACTAAAAATATCTCACTGTAGTCAAAAACGAAGTAAATACTTAAGTAAAAAGTCGTTTAGAATAATCAGTACTCTCATTAGCTTGCGATGGGACTGGATTTTAGATAACAATCTCTACCTACTAAGATAGTAAACTTAAGTTACTGAAGGTCGTTTAGAAAATAATCAGGACTCTCGCTAACTTGCAGTGGAACTGGATTTCAAATGACAATCTCTGCTTACTGAGATAGTCATGATCAGTAAACTTAGGTTACTGCAGGTCGTTTAGAGTAATCAGAGCTCTCGCTAACTTGCTGTGGAACTGGATTTTAGATAACAATCTCTACCTACTGAGATAGTCAGTAAACATTAGTTACTGAAGGTCGTTTAGAATAATCAGTACTCTCGCTAGCTTGTGATGGAACTGGATTTTAGATAACAATCTCTACCTACTGAGATAGTCAGTAAACTTAAGTTACTGATGGTCGTTTAGAATAATCAGGACTCTCGCTAGCTTGCGATGGAACTGGATTTTATATGACAATCTCTACCTACGCAACGTTTGCGTAAAGCTAACAAGGCGCGCAAAGGATGTCGGATCTCTGAACTGTGCCTTTAAAAATCAGTAAACGCGTCAACAAAAAATTCCATATCATTGCCCCGAACAAGGGCGCCGGCTGAGTGTCCCTATTTTCACGGGCCAATGAATAGTCGCGACAAGGTCTGTCCGAGAAAGTCGGCTTTTGATAAAGAACAGTAACCAAACTGTAGTAGCTTAGGATCTGAAACTTTCAAATTTGTTTCAGTCAATACATGTCCATAACAGTTAGCACTGGCTTTTTATTTAAAAAAAACTGGTCTCGAGGTCAAAGTCTTGTTCAGCTATGTTCTGAAAAGTTGATTGTTCCAGTAATTTTAGCAACAGACTTGCTTGTCGTCCGTGCAAAGGCCGTTTTTCCCCATCGAAGAATCTGCCATCATCAGCAACCAAAAAGAGGCATCATTGAGGGTCTCCCAGGGGTCTGGGGGGAGCAAGGGATCATGGTAAATTTTTTAATGGGAACACGGGAACAAAGAAAGAAAATCGCAGGAAACAAGGGAACGATAAATAACCTGGGGAAAGGGGAACAAGGGATCGTGCTGAAATTTTAAAAACGGGAACAAGGAAGCGAAAATTTAAAGAGAACACAGGAAAACGGACCCCCTCCCCCCTCCCCGGGACATCCTTCTCAATGGGAATTGGATCGAAACCACTTTGTATTAACTTGGTACCCGGCTGAAGTTTGCAAATTTCATTCAGTCAACGTTTGAGTTTAAGAGTTGGCTTTTAAGATACCCAGCTGTTGAACTGACGACAAGGAATGGCATTCTTGATGGCTTTTGAAGGACATACATGGGACATTAAAAGTTGTTATTTGCTAGCCGATCTTGCCCCAACACATCGATCTCTGCCTGACTGAACACAGTGCGATAAATAGGGCTCAACTCTCTACACAACAACATTCTCACTTTATTACTGAACCGGACAAGTACAATTTCACCAGGGATGTAGCATCCACTCATCGTGATCAGAACACTATATAGTACGAATGGCATAATTACATTCTTTCGTGACATGTTTTCACTTCAATAGCAGTGGTAAGAGCAAGTGCTTTTTAACAAAGGGCCCACTCTAGGGCAGAAACTCGCGGTCTTAAAAGTATTGTTACAAGTTCGATTAAATCAAATAAAATCATTTTAGTGCACTATCTAACTAAAAGTATTTGATCTATCCCGTCTTTACACAAACTTCTTTCAAAGTCTAGTGATTTTATTCCACTTTTTATTCTTCCCGCTTCGGACATAAATCAGCTTTAACAACTGATAGACACCCAGTTACCTATAAAACCAAAAGATCAGACTTTATTCTATTAAACAGAATGCTAGATATGTTAATTACGTCTAAGTCTAAAGTATCCTGTCGTTTCAGTCCTTTTTAGCTAAATGTAGCTGTTGTTTGTTGAAACAAATCTAGTAGTGTCTTGCACAACTGTTCAGCCCAATCACATTTTCGGAAAAATATCTGGCTAACCTATACAGCTTCGTTTTGCACACGTTGAAGTATTCAAGTTGAAGACTAACAGATTTGTTAATAAAAAAAAACTCTGTTCTAAGTTTCAAGATGCTAATTGACTTGCATTTGGTCAGGGGCCAATTGCATTAAGCATTATACTGGACATCACTGATAAATATTTAACGTTTGACGTTGGAGTAACGTCCGATGTACAACTATTTTATGCAACTAGACCCATTAGTTGTAGGACCATTGTAGCAACATTAAAGATATCCAAACCTCTGAACCACCATTATCAACACGCAAGTAAACTCACAAGAAGACTACAAGACAGAATATTTGCCGTTTATCCGTTCTGTCGATGGATACACAGTTCAGACTTTGAGAGTGGCAGGTTAAAAGCGCTCTTTCACGACTCTGCGCATGCTCAAAGATTTATTGACAAGAAATCTGTTTCTCCAAAGAGTCACTGTTCAGATACCAATCTAAGCTTTTCAAGGATGGTCTATTTTGGACTTCGATTAAGTTGGATTATAATTGTCACTGTAATAAATTGTTTTAAAATGCATAAAACCTTTGCAGAAGTGATCGATTACCGTCTTTTCAGTAGATTAAGATGTTCTCTTTTGAAATTATTTCGACAAATAACATAAAAATCAAACTTCTGAAAAAACTAAAACTCATTGATTCAGCCATGAAAGAGCCCCTTTGATTACTGACAAAAGCATGGTTCACACTTGGAGCACAAACATAAGAAATTTGGATCAATGGAGGTTTCTGGGCAAGGACCGATCTATACCCCCCCCCCCCCCTAAATCTAAATCTAACGACAACTTTGACGTAATTTGTAACCTAAGGAAGGGGTTGGTAGTCCAATACCTGCACTCTCCCTACCCCAACCCTATATAGGGGCTGGACCCGGCGAGGGAAGAGAGTCCAGGATCACTTGCCTGCGCATGCGTCAGGTTTAGCCAATCACAGCAAACTTTCGCCCAGT
>JANSTQ010153342.1:0-11501 GCA_026167885.1 Bergia puertoricense
AATCAAGTAATTTTTTCATGTATATGATTACAGGCCTAAACTGCATGATAGGGAGTTTAATTACCAACTAATTATAGCCGTATTGGAATCAAAATGTGTCATCCATTTTTTGTGTCATTTGGAGCAAGTACATGTCAAAATTGCCACACGTTGTGCATCCCTTTCTTGCTGCGCTGTGATTGGCTGTTTCAGTTTTTTCTTCTGTGTGATTGGTTGTTCAAAACACTGCGATTACAAACTCAAAACAGTGCAATTCCAGACTCTTAATTCTGTAATCACTACTGTTGGGAACCAATCAGATTGCAGGAATCACCAGTGATTTCAAAATGGGTATAATTATAAGAATAATCAAACTGATAATGACAACGACATCCGGTGATAACGATAACCAAATCTAGCGACAACAACGATAATCAAATAAAAATAACGATAATCAAAATAGAATTTTTATTTGGTCCAACATTCACGGGAAACAGAAAAAAAGATTTCAGTTATCGGGAGTTCGATATACCGACAGTAACAAACCGTTTTCAAATATACGGCGTGGCGTGGACGGGCCTCATAATCCTCGTTAGTGATGTATATTCCCAACCAAAGGGTACAGGAAACACGTTATACTGTGTGGCTTTTACTACCGGCACGAAACTTTGTGCGGTAATATGCCAACAGAGAACGCTATAATCAAATGGGTACAATGTAATCGCGTTTTATATACCAGATAGCTTTTTGTACCGGCACAAAAATGATTTGTCCGATATAATGTGAACAGAGTTCTAACATTCTAACGTTGGTTATAGAGCGATTTTTTCTTTGATCTTGAAGAACTCGTTCCGGCACTGCATGTTTAATTTTAGTTTCGTCTGCCAATACCAGATAAGACAAAAACAACAACACCTTTAATAGTGTTTTTTAGTAAACTGTTTGTTTGTCCAGTTACAAAGGACTTACAAACTGGAGTTTAGTGTTCGTTCATAGTCGATTGAAACGAAACCTTGTTAGCTGTGTACAGAATCTCGTTTGCCCGACAAACCAAAATCAAAACACAGTGTGAAGTAAACATGTTCCAAAATCCAATTAGATGGCACGTGCGTTCGCTGATAGCCTGCCCGCAGACGTGGCGAAGGAGAATTAACGTCTGCGGGCAGGCTAGTTCGCTGAGTGTTCGGAAAACCAATCAAAACAACAGAACTGAGGATCACATTCAAGTTTCAATGTCAAATGAAAAAATGCTCAACTGATGTACATGCTAGCTGTATTGGATAGCTTTTTGTGAAATATGGTTGGGCAAAAACAATACCCTGCCGCTCAGTCTGGTGTTAACACATTTTCCACGGCACGAAAACCTGTCCGATATGTGACATACGCGCGACACGATAAGTGTTCTGCTTAAAAATTGTTCCGAATGTAAGCACTCAAAAAATCTATTCGCTACGGTTTTTACGACGGCTCCGGCGAAAGCTATGTACTATAGTGTAAAACAGGCCTTAAAAAGATTTCAATTCCACGAATGAACGATTTTTCGATGTTTAACTCATTAGCCAATGGCTTGACTATGTGAACTTGTAAGTAATTTTCAGTTTGACAAACTTCAAAATCTGTTACACGCTTTTTTTTCTTATTATGTAAGAACCATATAATTTGTCCGAGGCTCATTGTTCTTGTATTTCTGTGTGTTTCAAACTCAAATTAATCTTAAGTTGTTATATTTCTATAATTAATAAGGTTTCTGCAGTTTAAAAAAAAACTCTGAAAGCCTCGCTCCTGGGGTTTAAGCCCTGTGTGAAAATAAATGTTGCAAAAACAATAAAGCTTTCGTGTTTTCTTTCGTATTGAACTGGATTAGGTAACGAACTTCAATATTTCGTCTAGAAATATTGTGATGGTTCCGAGTCTACCAGGCTCCGATTGCTAAATCTTTCTTAAATCTTGGATGATCTGAGCTTCGTTGTTCTTATACTGAAATTTGTTCTAATAAAAGGCATGTAGGAAGTTACTAATCGATTCATAAAGCCAAAAGACTACACATGTGGACATCAAGCAGTCTGTCCTAGCGGGGAATACGTATTGATTGCAATAAATTTAAATATAAATGCTTAAGTTAAGCACTGATTAAGAGCGATTGTTCCGCGATAGTTCAAGAACAAATTCTGCTTAAAGAAATACCCTACATTTTGAAATTATTGCGACAGCAAGAAGCTTAATTTTTTGTTCTTTTTGATGGCAATCTATTACTAATTAATTTCAATAATTTACACTTTAAAAAATGAAATGTTCTTTGATCGCAGTTTGTTTTAAAAGTGCACCTGTTTTGAGGCAGATCAAAACTCAAGCCGCAAAAAGAAAACAATCCAGAATATCACACAACTCTTTTCATATCCCAATTTCAGTGATTTTACCTTTGAAAATCTCATTTATCGTTATTCAGGTCAATCAGTGGCTACTTTTTGTAGTCTCGAATTGGGAGAAAATAACGGCTAATTGTTGTCTTTGAAAGAAACAAAAACTTTAAGATTAAAAGTTTGTTCTTGGGCAAGAAAAATTCACCATAGAGACAAACTAAATGCTAATTTTTGCTTACGTCAACAGTATAAGAACTAAATTTTGAGCGAAAGGATAGCATTAAGCATAAAAACTTTTTCAACCTTTATTTAAGATATTAAACCGTATGTAAAAAAGATCAGACAACTTTTGCAAACAAAGCAAAAAAAATGATAATATTTATTGATTTATGATTGAAACAAAGCACAGAATTTGACTCAGTAATTAGATGGATAATCCCAATTTGTTTCGTAAAAACAATTTTAAAAATATATAATTCAAAACCCCAAAATACGTCACAACATGAAAAAATTACAAAATCAAGGCAGAAAAGTGTGCATTTTTTCAAGTCCTTCATGGTTGAATTAAAAAACTACACCTGATTAAATAAAAACCCGAGTTCTCTTTTGAATTTGAAAGGAATATAATTTTATATTTTTATTTGCAGTATATATAAGGGCAAAGAGCAAACAGCCAACAAAATATGAATTTATCTTGTTTCATAACGGAGACTTCTGTTTGTCGGCGAGTATTCGTTTTAAACACGAGACATAAACTGATTTTTACCTGTTAACCAAACTGTACAACCCCGGAAACCGCCTCGAGTTCCGACAACCTGTCCGCGTTTATCACGAGACACATGATGGGATGTGTAAGTCACATTTGTTGCCTTTATAATATTCTGCAATAAAATAGACCAACAGTTAATGGAAACTTGTACTATAAATAGAAAATCTTAAAAATCCCTCCAGTTATTCACGAATACATATTGGTATCGAAATGAATAAAGTTTTCACTTCTCAAGGTTTAAAATGCCACTTACCGAGGATAGCCCACGATTATTCTCGGCGTATGCCATGTCGAATTAAATAATAATAGTACTAAACTATGATTCTAAAATTATCTGCTATTTAGAACTAGCTTTTAAGGAAATAGTTTTGTGATAAAATACTGAAGTTGTTTCGACATAAACAATAACAACTGACGACACCGGAGTGTTTATGAAGTTGAAAGATTCCGAGAACCTGCTTTGTACCGGCAAAATACCCGTCCTCGTCCGTTGCTTTGGCTTTTAAGAGTAATTCTCGAAGCACCAAGCAGCTTGACAATAGGATTAAGACGTCTGATTGGCTAGTCTGCGAGCTCAGTGTTGACTCTCCGATCCGTGCACACGCGTGTGGTAATTTATAAAATTACATTGGCTTTATGGGAACCTGATGAGATTGTAAAACAGAATTTGAATTTTATAGGTTCTAATCAAAAGTGCGGATTAAACTCTTTTAGATTCACGATACAAAAGATGTCAATCATAAAACAACGTCACCGTTAGTCATAACACTGTTTTTGCTTTATAGTAAAATAGTTTTAAATACAGACTAAATACGAAGGAAAGTTTCATAATATGAGAGCAAACACTATACGACTGGTCGTGCTGCCGAAAAAATTCATAAAACTTCGCCATTTCAAAATCAGCAGCAAGCGCAATCATTCCCGTTTATCGCAGCAATTCAATCGACGGTCCTTTTAAAAGAAAGGCCAAGTTCATACAAGTGGGTGAAGTCTGCACTTCATGTATAAAAACACAAATGGATTTGCAAAACAAAACAGTAAACCTCAAAGTCCATATGAATTTTGAAGAATGTAATTTATTCATGCTTTTTAAAGTTAAAAGATGTTTTATTTAAGATCACTCGTACACTTACAGTTTTTCTACTATCTTACCGCTTGCTATTTCTTTCTAAACATTTCATCCCCTTCAAGAACGGCTATTTTTCTTCGCTCAGTTTAACTATTAAATTCACCAAAACAACCGAACTATTTCATTTAAGAGTCTGAGTTGAAAGCAAAAAGCACCGCTTTATTTCTGCGAGTCTCAAGACATCAAACCTGAAGTTTTCTTCCCCTTCTGAAACCTGATGTTTAAATTATGAAGCACAGAAAGACCTAAGACATTTTGCTTAAAAATTAAAATTAACACCATAAAAAATCATTATAAAACTGAATGTATTTACACTTCGAATCTCAACAATGCTTATTTTACTATTCAGTGACTTAAGTAGGTGTTAATAACATCTACGAGTACCCCCTGAACACTCGGCTAATGACCAGTTGTGTGGGTGTATGTGACAACATCTGTGTATTATAGTCTGACGCCTTACGAAAACAGATTTCTCAATTTTGCAATAAGTAAAAATCTTGGTACATAAAATTAAGCGCAAGTCTTCGTATGAACTGAAGAATTCAAGACATCAACCTTTTAATGAAATGTATAATTCTCATGAAAGCATTTCATAAATATATCTTAATAGCCGAGTGCGAGGTCCTTATGGAACCAAGTTTTTTTTCCCTTTCATGGCCCAAGCGCGAATAGCGTGGGCCATGAAAAAAGGGGAAAAAAACGAGAGTTTATAACTTACGCTACAGAACGAGTAAACTGGCGAGGATAAGAATATACTTATTTGATTTTTTGGTGCTGCTGAGATGACAGTATTTCTTGATTTTTCACTTTCAATAAAGTTGTCAAACTCTCGGCTCGAATCTTGTTGTTGTTGGTCATGTTGAACAACTTTGACAGCAATAATTCCGGGCAGTTTAATCAGTTCAAAGCTTGGTAGCTCGAGTTTGTCATCATCAGCAAAAACGGGGAGCTGCTCAAACGGTGATGTCAACGGTCGTCAACGACAAGTCCGTCAAAATTGATCAATCACAGCGCGAAGACCTTAAACTGACCAATGACTGAAAAAAAGTTGAATCACGTGGTTCCTCCAGAGTATAACTTAACATTTTGCCAACATTTGCCGCAAGTTTAACCGCAGTGGGTGTAACTGCTGTCATGTTCCGTAAAACCGGTTTAAAACCTGTTTGACTATGGTGTGATCTCTCACTCCATGTCATGATCGTTTGACACGCTCCATAAAAAAATCCTACGATCAGGGCAGAGCCTATGTTTGGCGTTAGTTAAACCGGGCCGAGTTCCTCAAAACCTCGATTAACTAATCAGGGTTCAGCCTTCCTCAAACCTCGACTGCAGCACCGATTAGCTAACCCAAGTTTAGTGTGAGTTACTGAATTCTCATTAGTGAACATGGCATGATCATGAACTCGGAGAAGCACATTTTGATCGATTTTTCTCGTTCTCTTTTTGCACAAAGAATTACACTTTTTGCTCTTTAATAAATCAACGCTTCGCTTTCTATTTTGCAAGCTTTTTCCTAATCTCTTTGAAATATTTTCGCTGTTGCTTTCTTTTCAATATTAAAATCGACCCATTTGGCGTTAAAGCTAAATGTATACCACGGACAGGAATGGATATTGCGTTTTGAATCAGTAATGCCAAGAACCTCAACAAAAACCAGCTTTTGATGACCAACCTGATCGGAACAATTGTACGAAACACTAGAAATTTGGGACAAACATGGTTCCATGGACAATGAAAAAACTCAGCCGCCCTTTTAGCAATCGATTTCAGAATTATAAGAAACTGAATCAAATAATCGTTAATAATACATGGGTAGCAGCACTGCGCCAGCAGCGGGAAGGCCTAACCAGTCAAAATAAACTGAAACATTCAATAGCCTTTCAAATTTGTAGGGCTGGGACGAACCTTCAAACCTTCGAACCTTCGTTCATTCACGTTGCCTTCGAAGATTTTTATCAACTGACCTTCGAACCTTCGTTTCTTTGGTCAGTAGTTTTAAATTTATACAAAACAACGGCATATTTTGAAAAAAATGCCCTGATTTCTGAGAAACTCGACTCTAAACTTGGCAATTTTAAGTTATCAAAAGAAAAAGCTGGAAAAAGTTGTGGTTTCTGACTGATAATTTGATTCATGCTGTGTCTCAGACTGCGCTGCTTAGTGTAGGATGAATACGTTGGGTGGTCGTTCAGCGGCATTATAGTAATCATTTTTTTCATGTGTTGGAGCGTGAGATCGAGAGTATTTTATTAAGTACTTCCTCAAACGAAAGTTCGTTCCAAAACCCCAACGAACATTCGAAGGTTTTTTTTAACCTTCGTCACAGCCCTACAAATTTGGCATTAATAAAATAATATGTGCTTGCGGAAAAAGTATACGTTCCATAGACCTCCCCTCCCCTCCCCACTTCTTTCTTTCGAGCAATAGCGTCACAAGCTAAAGTTGAACAGAATTTCGAATCAAATTAACCAATTCAGACAGTTTTATAGTGTTTTTTTCTGAAATTAAACAATCATTTTGAGAACAGTTATAATAAATTACCATCACGTAGCAACTGAAGTCGGTACCCGACCATCCAACGTAATGTCAGCAAAGCTGCAATATTTACATGCTTCAGTTGTACTCACCAAAAGAGTATTAATAATGTAGATAGAATCAACAAAACAAAATCTGCGTCTCTAACTCTAAAAAATTTGGATTATGTGGCACACACCGACAATTTCGTCCGTTAACATAATAATCTGTTGCTTATTGCCAAGCTGATATGCAAATATTCTTTCCACTGGTGCGTTTCTAAGCTCTACAAATTATCGTCAAGCTCGTCAAAAAACTCCAGCCACGACTGCTAGACAACAATTATCTTGCGAGTTTACAGACTAGTTTTGCCGAGGTATTCGTAAATAAAACTGGATATGAATGAATGAATGAATGAATAAATAAATAAAGGAATGAATGATTGATAGAATACATACATTTATAAAACACACACATACGCATACATACATAGTGATATATATATATATATACATACATACACATACATACACAGACACATACATACATACACACACACATACATACACACACACACACACACACACACATACATAAATACATAAGTAAATAAATAAATACTGAAATATATAAATAACAATTTTTACTTGTCCCAAGTCGAAAAAAATACCATCACATTTTACCGCTAATTAATGCAGCTTTTGTATGCATTATTCTATCTAACAGGAAACATATTTTGTCAACAACGGGCTCTTTTTAAGCTCTCTTAAACTCTCAGCTAAACAGATGTCCCTCCTTAAATATTGTAAAAATAAATAAATAAATAAATGTAATTCACTTTGCATGTTATTCTTTAAAGAGGCCACCCAAAACCGTTTGCGTGACAGAAATATAACCTCTTTGATTCAGCGGCGTAATGCCGGCTATCGTCAAGTTAGACAATAACTGTCTGTAACATCGCAGCTCGCCTGTTATCTACCGATAGTCACCCTGACTTCGGGGAAAAATTATTTTAAAATTAGTTATAAGTTAAAGACTGGTTTGTGCCATTTTAATCGTTGATAAGGCTACAAACTAAAATAAAGCGTATTTAAAATGGCGCTGTCACGCCCTTGCGCATGTTTTAACTTTTTTAACAAGAAAACTAGGTTATGAGCTATAACTTTAAACAGACACTGTTCAGATATCAATCTAAGTTTTTCGACAGGCAGATAGTATGGATGGTCTGTTTTAAGTGGCGATTAAATTTGCCCTGTTAAGAATCGTGTTATCGGTGTTTTTTTCCTGGCCGAAACACAAAGTACTAATTCGCTTTACGATGTTTCACACCTGGACAAACGACATTCTTCCAAAGTCTTTTGGGGTTGATTAACATGTTTTCTTTTAAAATTCTTTGGACAAATAACACAAAAATCTAAGTTCTGAAAATGAGAAACTTCAATTATTCAAACATGAAAGTGCCCCTTTAACCAAGTAAAAAACATAGTTGGACAGCATTCCCGTCCTAACATCGAAGAAGGTCCTGACCAGTTTTTATTTTCATTATTTTTCTCTTAAAATTATTCGGAAGGTGTTGAACATCTATATATAAACTGACAACCTGAATTATTTTTTTCGTCACTCAAAGATGATACCTTTGTACTCCACAGGCAAGAACATAAAACAACACGTGCTAAATATTCTCAATCTGTATGTCAGGATAGAATGATTGTATCAATAACACGAAATGGAAAAATATTTCTGTGTATTCAGTCATTGAAACATGTACTCTTTGAGTTTTAAAACTTTTGGCCTTTCTGAGCTTCAGTGCTTTCGCCAGAAAAAAAGCTCTTTTAGAAATAAAAGAAGAGGGTTGCTGAACTTGAGAATTAGAGAACAACTGATAAAAGTGTGTCAACTTACTAACGGTAGATGAAATGTTACCAAAGGTCTCTCCATACCAAAGCCGGTAAGACTTATCCGAACAGTAAGGCACGTCTCGTGGAATGTACAACTTGTCTCACGTTGTACACTGACGATGGCATCATTCCTACTTTTAGCAGAAGTATCCTTGGCAATCAATTGTCCAATTAAAAAGGCAAATTTAGATTGTTTTAACTGACAAATGAATTCAGCTCTGGGCATTCATGATGTAAAAATGTTTCATTCTAAAAACAGACCTTGTCACGATTTGAGACGCCATCTTGTTTGGTAAGAAAACATATCGCAAATTACAGTATTTAAATGGGAATCTGACGTGAAATAAATTTTAAAGAGCTTGCATATTATAAATTTATGAAACACGAACTTTTAGGTACTAGGCAAAGGATTCTACTAACAAAATTTTAAGAACGTAACTGCACTAGAGAGTGAGCAGTCACGTTTTTAATTTCCCACACATTTGTAATTTTTTTCCCGGGAACAGCGTTGTGCGGGAAAAAAATTAAAAATAATTGTATCGCAAAATACAAATATAACATTTCACTATCTAGGGCAGTTGTCTTCCTCGAATTTTTTCAGTATAATCCTTTGCCTAGCATCTAACATTCGCGTTTCACAAAATGTATAAAATGCAAGTTCTATAAATTCTATTTTACATCATATTACCATATAAATACTGACTACTGTACTGGCGTCTAAAATCACGACAAGGTGTATTGTCGCGAGTACCTTAAGTGTGGCGTGATTTTCTGCTTTTATTTTTTCGTTAACAGAATTCTGCAGATCAGTTTTCATTCACTGGTTTGTATATGCTGGAAGAATTTGGAAAAGGATCTTTCGGAAAGAAACAGGAAGGGATGGTCTCTTCATAAGCAGAAAAAATCTATATGTTCCCCGATTTCTCTCAGCTTTTCTATACTAATTCATTTGTGCTTTGTCAGGAAGTTTAAAGCCATGGTATACACGCTTTTTATAACCAGTAAATTTTGACTGAGCATAACTGTTCTTCATTTTTACGACAGCTTGGGCCTCAATTGTTCTTCAATTTTTCTTGCGCCTACACATAAATTAACATAAAATTATTTGGAAATTGGAGACTCGTAATTTAGTATACGTCGCTAGTCTGCTGTCACTGTGGAGCAAAAGAGAGACATGTGGGAATTTGGTTTCGGCCAGGAATGAACGAACAAATAAAAATGGATAATCCGCTAGATCCTCTCCTGTAAAAAGCAGTACAATGTTTCGCATTTGTACCCCAACTGACATCTGCATTGGTTTCTGGGTGAGCCGTGTAATTCGTTGTTCCAAGAACATGAAAAAGAAATTATTCGCGTTGGAATCTGAGCCCCGATTGTTATTAGGTTGTTCTTATTTTCAAGGCAAATTTGAGCCTCGTTGTTCTTAATTATTATTACGACAATTCGAGCCTCAGTTCTTACATTTGAATTGTATACAGAAGACAACAAATTCTTGTACCTGCACAAAATCAACATATAAAATCTTCGGAAATTGGAGACTCTTTTAATAAATGTCGCTAGATTGTCTGTCGCAAATGAGAGTGACATCTTATCATTTTTGTTTTCGGCCAGGAACGAAAGAGCAAACACTTCGCTAGATTCTCCGTTTGATCTTCTCCTGTGAAAAAAAAAATGCATTGTACCCTATATGCATTGATTTCTGGGTGAACTGTGTAATTTGTTGTTCCAAGAACATGAAAAAGAAATTATTCGGGTTGGAATCTGAGCCCCGATTGTTCTTACGTTGTTCTTATTTTCAAGGCAAATTTGAGCCTCTTTGTTCTTTTTTAAATCGTTCTTGTAAACATGGTAAAAAAGTGTGTACAGCAAAATCGAAGACATTCAAAACTTAGATATCCTTGTCAATACACAAATATAAAATGTAAAACAACGTTATCGCTGATTATCCATCTGCACTGCAGACACCCCTGGCTTTTTAGTGAAACCCAACCGATACTAGAGAATAGCACTGCTATATGCAGAGCTTCAAATGGCGGTATGGATGTGATAAATTATTTTAATCATGATTCTTTGGCCTCTAATCGTGCTGTCTAGCGATTCTTACAGTAGTCTTATTGAACACGGTCGGAAAACATTAACTGTCAAGTTCGTACATTCAAATAAAGCAAAAAAAAAGTTGGCAAAAAAGCAATGATTCCAAAGTTTTATTTTGGCGCCATCTTGGAATTTGCCAGTGTCTGTCTGTTGCAACAACTTACGCATGCGCAGTAGAAAGGGAGTGGCACCAAGAATATAATTCTCTCAGCTGTTTTTTTGTTAACCTAACTGTTAATAATTCGGGGAATGTCGAATCTGCCACGTACACAGTCCCTTAGACAGGGACGTTATGCCGTGGTCCCCAAGATGGACGAAGAGCCACTCCGTCTGGGTAACGCCATTATTATTATTATTATTACTATTATTACTGAGTTTACTGGATGTTTTACGTTTCAGTTTTTCTTTTGTGTTTTCATATGAATCTTCATCAGTTAGTCTGGACATGTGACAAGAATACTGCGCCGAGAAATTGGAACGCCACAGAACTTGTTAAGCATAACCTGCTGTACAACAAGTCAAGTGCTCGTTCAGTTATGAGAGAAACTTGGTCTGTAGGATAGATGGATCCGTTATTTAAACACGGTAAAAAAACTCTCATAACAAAGTTATGGTGTTCTGAGACGCTGTATCCGCTCTGCCTCGGTCAATTGGCCAACTACATAATGGCCATATCGACCGAGACAGAGCGGAAATAAATAAATAAATAGAAAAATATAAATATAAATAATACGAATATGAGTGAGTAATAATCAGTA
>JANSTQ010153364.1:0-11499 GCA_026167885.1 Bergia puertoricense
AAAATTGTTTAAGAACAGTTTGATGCAGAAATACCCCCCAAAAAGAAAGATGGTCTTCAGCCAAAATATCTGGTTCTGTTATAAAAAGCGTGTGAATTGCAAGTGCGTGATAACCAGTTTTGTAGAAAGTAGGCCGGGTACCTGGATTCTTTGCAGTTCAACCGTATGCAGCCTTGTGATTTGTTCTACAGTATTGCCGTGAAAAGCCGGAACAAGACTCTCAGAAACAACTAAAGTTTTTCGTAGATAGGATTCTTGCAGCAACTATTAGTTTAGGTTTAATGTGTGCAAGGTTAGTGCGGTCGTTAAGATCTCAGACTACCAACCAGAAAGTCCCGAGTTCATTCCTCTACCTGTTCGGGGTTGGACTTTCTGCGACATCGTCCGTGGACAGGGACGTTAAACCGTAGGTCTATGGGCGCTTTCCATTTGTCCGGTCTGGCCAACCGAAAAGAACTGGTTCTGGCCAGTGCAAATGGAAAGGTCAAGGCCGACATAACTGGCCAATCACAAGGCGCGCGCTCGTATTTTTTCCCGCCTAAACTCGCCAAATTCCCGCGCTTTGGTAGCCTCTAATGCAACCGCCTGATTTCCTTCACCACGGGTTCCCTCCCTCGGAACCCGCGGCGAAGGAAATAAGGCGGCTGCATTGGAGGATAGCGCTTTGGCCGACTGGAGCGAGGGAACTGAGCGGCTCTGATCCATGAGCAGGGACAGTCTGGCCAGGACCAGTCAGTATAATAATTCGTGCGTTCCATTTGAAAACTGACTGGTCGGACCGGCCAGACCGGTAAAATGGAAAGCGACCTTAGTCTTCGACGTTCTATCGGGAAACTTAAAAAAAACACGCACTTCTCGAAAAGAGTAGGCAATCTCGGCGTAGTAGTTTGTCACTTATATACTTAGAATGGGGAAATAATGCCCTTATAGAGGGGTTGCTGTGTAAAGAAGATAAGAATGGTTACTGCAAACGTTAACGAAACTGCTGAAGTCGACATCTAATTTTGTTGAATTTTGTCATATTCCTTTTTCAGTGACAGAGTTTTTACTGTTTTCTTTTTCCTATAGTATCTTAATGAATTTGTTTCTTGATTATGCAGATATTCTTTTCTAATTTGGAAAATGCCACAGATGTTGATAAGAAACTTGTCAGCAAAGCTCGTCGATTTCGCGAGAATCTTACAAAACGATTCCACTGGGACTTCGAGAAGGAACCCGACGAGTTTGCTCCAGTTGTTGTGGAAACATAAACGGGAACGGCAGACAAAAAGTTGACGGTATGCAAGTTTAGTTTTTTTTTTCTTTTCTCGATTTATTTATTATTTTAAAATGTTTTTGCGAATGATTGGTGTACTTCACTAAGCAGAAACACATTACAATACGTGTAACTAGAGTTTTTGATTTGTGGTATTTTTAGAATGTCACTAGAGATTCTTGAGATGCAGTTTTTGGTGACATCGCGATTGTAATAATTTTACGTTTTTTGCACCTGTGTGCTATTTTTCTTGATACCTAACTGAACCCACACACGTTACTATTTTGTTCATATTGCTACGCAAAGCAGGAAGTATGATATCCATGCGTTTCCTTTTAAACAGTTTGGGGAAATTTTGCTTTTCGTATTGGATGGCTTGCAGTGTGTGATCAACTCCTTTATTTTCATAGTGTTCAAAACAACTTATTTAGTATTGATAGTGATGTTGAAAAACCGGCTGAGAGAACACCACTGCAAAAATCGTTCCCCTGGGGGCCAACAAAAGATCAGTGCCTAAGCTATTCTAGTGCTAAATTGTTTTTTTTTTGTCGCAAGTAAAACAAACTGCTCACTGCCCGCACAGGTTTGTCTCAAGAGTGCTTTTGTATGAAGTTTTTTTTATTTAGCCAAAAGCTTTCCAAACAGTATTACATGTGCTTTTGGTACACATAAGCTCACATCACCTAGTTCATACGCACGCATGGGATGTTTTTCAACCTGTCTGAAAACGTTTATTCAATTGTGGTTGCTTGAAAGACAGTTAATCCCTAAACAAAGAAATTCTGGCACTGGTTTGAACTTGAAAAGAAACTCGTCTCATATCTGTCGAAGGGTAGCAATGACACAATCTGACATGACATGAAAGGCAAAAACTATAATGAAATAAAATTCAACAAAACCATCTGCTTTACAGTCCTTTGCACTGTTCCGATTTTTTTGTGTTGACTTGTCGCTAATTCAAGTTGGTTTTGTTTTTCCTTTTCTATGTGATTTATCTACTCAAATAATTTTGTTAATGCGAGAAATTGAGTGTTTAACATTGCAAGCAGTTAGTAAAAAGGAGTGGATTATATTAAGAGAGCTACTTTTATTCTCCGTCCATTTAACAAAGTAAGTAATTGAACAAAGAAAAGACAGGAATTTGTTGTCGGAACTGTCCACGGTGTAAAATTAACATTTTCACACCTGCCTCAACTGTCGAGTAAGTCAATCCGTGTTTGCTATGTTGTTTGCAGAGTGAAATTTTTCACGAAAGTTTTTCACGGAACTTGAAAATTCTGAAGTCTTCAGCGTTGAGATTGAGGAATTGATTTCCAGACATGCTCATCAATATTAAATTAATTTCAATTGTGTTAAGTGAATTCTGTCTCAGTATTAAAGCCGCTTCTCGAGAAGCAAAGTATTCATGCATTAATGACGAACATCAACTCAAGTGTGGTACTGAAAGGAGATACCGGCATGGATTACTTCACGTGAAAACGTCAGTGACAATTTTTAATTGTAGTTTCAAGACTATCACCGCTTTTTCCACATTGATATGATTTAACTTGCATTTTTTTTTTCGTGCCAAATTTCACCTCCATACACTTTAATTTAAACTGTTTTGGTGGCAAAAGTCTTCAGGGAAATGTCAGTTGTATGGCTCCATTGTCACGGATTCAATTAGAAACTGCGTATCTACTTGCAAAAGTATTTAAGTGCAGCTCTTGAATTATTAATGTTCGGTAATTAAAAACTAACACAATAGCGTGGTAAGGGCTGTTTGTTTAGTATTGCGAAGGGGGCGTGTATTGGCATAAATGTAACTATGTCGCCAATTCAAATGAAACGGCCTCTGAATGGAATTACTTATGCATGCATCAAATCTGTCTCTTTGTCGGCAAATATGGGATTTGACAGCTAGACCTTATACTGTAGCAGCGAGAGGTGTGAAAGAGTGAATTTTGAAGAGATTCAGTTTGCAACTTTCGAAAGTGTTCAGTTATTAAGGGAAGTTGGAGTTTTCGACCGGGATTGCTTCACTTGTAGCCAGCCACTTCAGTCAAGAACCCGTCTTTGTTTAACCTTCACTGAAGTGAGTACGCCGTCGAAGACAGCAACAATTTCTGGTTGTCCAATCACGGCACACCTCAAATGAAGCTGCAGCAATTACACAAATGTCATAATACAAAGAGACGCCGTCAAGTTCGTAATCTATCGCTTGTTCGCGCATTAACAAACTGAGACAGCTTGCCACTTGAAGCCTTGCATTCAGTCATCGTGTCGGCCGTCGGGCGCGTGATAAGTTTTTGAAAACTGTTACAACTCCCAAGAGCTCTTGATCTGAAGTGGGCAAGGCAAGATCGGATGCCATGAGTGAGAAGTCCTTTATCGTTCAGCCGTCATTCCCGGAGAGAAAACCTCCAAGAACACCAAAATGCGCTCGATGCCGTAATCATGGAGTGGTTTCGTGGTTAAAGGGGCACAAGCGTTACTGCCAGTGGAGGGACTGTAATTGTGCCCAGTGTACACTGATCGCAGAGCGTCAGAGAGTCATGGCCGCGCAAGTTGCACTTCGCAGACAGCAAACGCAAGAAGAAAACATGAGAGTACCGCCCTCGAGGCGAAATTCACAGTACGGCATTCCGACGTCCCCTGTGCGAGCCTTGCCTTCACCTCCACCTCAATCTTATAACGGCCTCTCGAGTCCAGAGCCGGACCCGTTTTCGTCACAAGTGACCAGACAAGGTGAGCAGAGTTCTTTAGAAAATGAGAACCAAACTTGCGGCGCTTTTGGTAGTTTTATTTATAATTTCATGTCTACACCTTTCTGTTTTGTGTTTCTTGGTTACGCGGCGTTGGTCTTATTAAAGAAGTTTTTAACATGTAACAAATTAATATGTATTTGCAGTTTCTTTAGTTTGACACATCTCTAGTCAGTTTGTCAACATAGGGGGCTTTGATCTTGCAGTTTGCCGGTCATATGTTAATACCAAAGGTCGTGAGCTGGAGGAAAATGTGACATTTTCAGTAAAGTTTGTTAATGAAAAAAGACTTTTTGCTGTCAAAACGTTCCGTGTTGCAAAGCCATTTTGAATATGCATGAGTGAGACGAGTAGACACTTTTGAAAAGGAACTAATTGCAATTCAGGCAGCCCTTGTTCTTTCTGTGTATAGCTACTCTCTTTAGTGGGGTATAAATAAATCAAACAGTAGAGAACAATCAACAACAAGAAATGAAACTGCAGTCTGGTGTAACTCCAGTTCTGTTCTGTACACGGGGGGAAATGCTCGATGCTTGAAAAAGCAGATATACATAGTGTCGTTTTTAGTCTTTTTTTTAACACTGCACTGTTTTGAACATTATACAGGATAATGGAAAATACAAGTTCAGGTTCAATAACAGCTGCTCACTTGATTCTCCCAAGGGAAGCTATTTTGAAAAAAGAAAGATCTTTAATTTTTTTTTTCTCGTAATTTTATTCTGTGCTTCACATTTTTGCTATACAAATAACATTCGTGGAACTCTTTTAATAAAAATTTTTAAGTGTTGCCGTTATGAAGATTAAGATAATAGATGTAAAAAAGCTTTCACGTTATCTTGTATCTTCGAAATAACAAAACTACCTGTGTTTGAGTTATTCATATCACGTACAATAATAAAACTAATCCCGTCTTCTTTTTAAACCGATATTAGTAGACTCAAAAGCTTTTTAAAAATCTCTCCACTCTTGAACTTCTTGCTGGCAGTTTAGAGTTGCTATTTAATTGTAGTTTTGAATTATAGTCTTTTTAAAGAGATTCCGTGCCGCTCACACGTTAATTTGTGAGTCGTACATGTGCATTATCTTAGCACATATAATCAGCCCACTGTCTAAGATACTAAATTTTAAATTGAATAAAAATTTTAGCGATAAAAGGACATGATTTGGTTACGTTTTGATGTCATCCGCCGAGCAGTGTATTGTATATTGAATGAAGTCTAACTTCTTGGTCCGAAATTTTATGTATCTTTTGGTTTTATACACACTGAATCTATCCTTTTTTCAAAACAATCTGTTTGTTTTTAACGACGAGTTTGTAAACAGAAATATATAAAAAATGTAACTGAGAACGTGGCTTCAACCAACCAACCATCTCTTCAAAGGCAAAACTTTTGAACCGGTGGCAGTGGGCAATGGAAAACTCAACTATCTGACCATTTATTTTCTATGATATAATAACATTAAATTTTGAAAACTAAATTGATTTTGTTTTTTGAATTTCCCATTGTTTGAACCACTTGAAACGAAAGGAAGTCTGCGTAGATACTCGTGCATGCCTTTGTAATATTTAAACTGGACTCGAATAAGTCTCTTCTATATCTGATATCCTTGCCAAGCACCTAACCCGTGATAGTCCTTAGTACCAAAGACGATTTTGCAAAAACCAGAAAGCTCCAACTTTTGAACCGGCAGTCGAAACATCATACTGTGACCATTCATTTTGATTGTCTTGAAGAGTAGAAGTGCTTGGTGTTAATAATTTCTTGAAATTCAAGAGTTGAGA
This sequence comes from Bergia puertoricense, assembly GCA_026167885.1. Classification (NCBI taxonomy): domain Eukaryota; kingdom Metazoa; phylum Cnidaria; class Anthozoa; order Zoantharia; family Parazoanthidae; genus Bergia; species Bergia puertoricense. Next base: position 5,783 of record JANSTQ010153364.1, read on the forward strand.
ATCGTCTTAAAATCTAAAACTTTGATACCTGGCAGGTAAGGTCAAGAAAGCTCCAATGACGCATTCTCAGTGATGCTGCCGCACGCAGCAAATTTGATCACGTTTCAGTCTATAACTCTTAACTGAGCTTTAGTGGTGGGTCCCTGGTTGCCCGCTGAAAACCGTATCATATTGAAGATTCTGCTCAACTTTATAAAGCGATCCATCGACTGATCACTATTTAGATTCAGAAACTTATCTCTTTTATAAACCCAGAAAGATACCTGAAATCAACCAACGCAAAGAGCTTTTGAAATTTACGGTACCTAAGTTTTAATGAAGTTCGAATCCAACACTTGACCATTTAGAAAGTAGTTTATAATTTTTTTAAAGTAAAAATAGCTTCAGGCACCGTTTAAAATTTAAGATGCTGTTACCGTCTTGGACATTCTGAGGAACTTGGTGCTAGATGTGGTACGATGTGCTTGTGCTTTTAGTTTGAAGGAAATCTCAGATTAAAACCCAATACCCAGTGTGCAGACTACTGAAAAACGGGGGGAAATCAAAGACAAATCAGCAACTTATCATCAGTGTATTCTAGAATTTGTCTCGCTAGACCCATTGTAGAACATAGAACGAGGAAGAGCGAACCAACATTTGAACGAAGTTACGGAACAAACAGTAGGAGTGTCGAATGGTCTTTGCCACAATGAGAGCACGTTGTTATTTTTTGCGAGCACGAGCATTTGAGCACTAAGTTATGAAAACTGGTGGTTTCGAGCAAGCGAGCGCCCTTCAAAATTTTGCGAGAAATTCGAGCCCGAGCCAAATTTTGCGAGCATAGGACCACTGAAGAGTCCTGTTAGTTAAGTAAGTAATATAGAATAAAACCAGAGACCAGCTAATATAACTGGCTTTGAATCTCGACATTTTCATTCATACATTTTATTTTGAGAAGGCTAGACACACACACACCCATCTTTTAAATTTATCTTATGATCTAAATTCGATTTTTATGCACTAATTTATATATACTCATGTTTTTCTACGCTCAGACTTCATTTTTACTGTGCATCGCTTTTATTAAACATTGTTTCTTTGCTATTTTATTGTTTGTATATTGTAAATGGTGCATAGAACTTGTCTGTATAAATAATTTTATGATAACAAATATTGATGACGATAATGATGCTGATGCTGTTGCTGATGATAATGATATTTACGATGATCAATGAAAATGATGCTGCTGTTGATGATGATGATGATGTTGCTGCAGATGATAGTGATATCTATAATGACGATGATAATGTTACTGATGATGAAGATGCTTTGATAACGACCCATAAAATAACTATTCAAATGTGTTCAACGTTGAAGAGTAGAAGTTAATGAAGTCTTTCAAGTAACCTATAAACTTTTGAAACAGCTCATAAAAAATCCTAAAATTATCTTGCACTCGTTGCATTCGGTGTTGAAAACTGTTAGCAGTCACTGAAAAAACTAAAAGACGTTTCTTTGTTTCGTTTTGAAATAAAAACTCGCTTAGTGAAACATGAACGTTAAAATTGTTCGCACATTGTTGTCAAGTGTCTTGCGATTGCCTGGTACCCACATTCAAAATGAAACGTGTTTCAATATTGGTTGTTGATACGTGTTGTTGTTGTTTTTATGACAATTCGATATTATTCTGAGAGCTCAATTGTCATTTCTCTTCAGTTGTTAATTAATGGCAAATTATTGTTGACTAACATTTCACGATATTTTAATTTTTTTTACGGAAAGGAAAGGAGCAATTGCAATTTAATAAGAACATTAGTTCTGATATGAATTTGAGACAGAAACTTTGGTTTTTTAGCAATTTTTAAGCCGATTGATGAACCTTTTTCTTGTTTCAAAAAATTTGTTAAGCCAAAACAATGGCACAAGATGGACCTTTTCTGTTCCCAGAAATTTGTTAAGTCAAAACAATGGCACAAGATGGACCTTTTCTGTTCCCAGAAATTTGTTATGTCAAAACAATGGCACAAGATGGACCTTTTCTGTTCCCAGAAATTTGTTAAGCCAAAACAACGGCACAAGATGGACCTTTTCTGTTCCCAGAGATTTGTTAAGCCAAAACAACGGCACAAGATGGACCTTTTTTGTTCCCAGAAATTTGTTAAGCCAAAACAATGGCACAAGATGGACCTTTTCTGTTCCCAGAGATTTGTTAAGTCGAGAAACATATCTTTTTTTAGTATGTACGGGGTGACGCCTTCTGTAACACATTGGAGGAAAATTTTGTATGTTCTACTCTAAATCTCTGGTTTAAAAATGCGTTGGTTATAAGGTTTTTTAAAAAACTGTAATATTTACATTTTTACCTCAGTGCACGCTTTTCGAAACTATTAGTACTAAGTAACAGTGATAGACAGCAACATCCAAATCTCAGTAATAAATACTAGAACTACTACTACTGCTGTAACTACTACTGCTACTGCTGCTGCTACTACTACTACTACTATTACTACTACAACCACTACTACTATTACTTACTACTACTATTACTACTACTACTATTACTACTATTACTACTACTATTACTACTACAACTACTACTACTACTATTACTACTACTATTACTACTACAACTACTACTGCTACTACTGCTACTATTACTACTACTACTATTACTACTATTACTACTACAACTACTACTGCTACTACTACTACTACTACTATTACTACTACTACTACTACTATTACTATTACTACTACTACTACTTCTACTATTACTACTACTACTACTTCTACTATTACTACTACTACTACTACTGAGTACTATTACTATTACTACTACTACTACTACTGCTACTACTACTACTACTATAACTACTACGACTACTCTAACTACTACTACTATTACTACTACTACTACTACTACTACTACTACTACTACTACCACTATAACTACTACTACTACTACTACTACTATAACTACTACTACTACTACTACTATTACTACAAATATTGATAATATTACTGGTCTCGAGCAAACGTTTGATATACCGAATGAGTGAATGAATAAATGAATGAATGAATGAAGCGCGAAAACTAAGAAAACGAAAAACTGCCTTCCAAAAATAAGCCCCGAAAGGAATCCCCTCCCCGAGAACATTTTTCCCACCCAAAATGAACCCTCAGATGTTTTTAAGATTTAAAATTTCTCATTAAAAATACTTGCATCATAGTTCGTACAATCTTGAATAGGTCTTAAATTTTAGCTGTCGTTTTGAAAAGTTTTTGAAATTGGTTAAGGTCTTTGAAAAGTTTTTGAAATTGGTTTAGGTCTTTGAAAAGTTTTTGAAATTGGTTAAGGTCTTTGAAAAGTACTCGATTTCTTTATTTGGTCTTGGAAAAAGTCCTTGAAATATAGTAACTTGTTTACGGTTTTTATAAACATCATTCAGTATTGCTGTATCTGTATATAAAATCTGGATTGTGCAAGCCATCAAATAGCCAGTGACTGTTGTCGTTTTACAAAATCTTATTACAGATAAACGCCATGATCCCATCAACCGAGGCTGAACCATCTAAAAATTCTAAATAATTAGTTGTGTTTTATGTACGAAAAATGGACGAAGTGTCACTATTTTCTGAATAAAACTTAGTCCTTGAAGACCATTTTTTTGTCCTTGAAAAGTCCTTGAATATTGTTTGTCCGAAGTTGTACTGCATGTGTGACATTGGGTAATATCCCGCTCTCGTTTTCTTTACAGTCTTGAGACATTAAGAGCTTGAATTTTTGTTTTGAACCCTGTGTCTATTCAACGTTCAGTGTTGTGCCCTAAAGTGGGATGTTTCTCAACTAGATTACCTGTATCCTTATTAAGTTGTTTGTTTTATTTATTTTTTTGTCTGTTTTAATTTATATATTGGCTTTTATTTGCGTTGCACGCGCATTGTTTGTTTACTTTTTGTTTGCATACGCTTGTTTGTTTACTATGATTTTCTAACTTTACTTACATTTCGTTCATGTTTGCTTTCATCATCTAACGTGTTTTGTCGGAGTCCTTAACTGTTAGAATTTATTTTTAGTTGTTATTCAGTAACTTAGTGGGTGGCTCCTCCTAAAATGTTCTGCAATTGGTCTGGGCTTTAACCCTTTCAGCCCCAGCCAGTTTATTAACGTCTATTTTCTTCTTAAATTATCAAGACAAAATAAGTTGTTTGGTGGTGAGAATAAAGGAACTGATCATACACAATAAGCCGTCTAGTATGAAAAGTGAAATTCTCCCAAACTGTTAAAAAGGAACATATGGAAACAGTTTAGGAGAATTTAGCAACACGTCAAATGTTGTGTTTCGGGCTGAGAGGGTTAATGGAGCCGAAACTAATTGTAGAGTTATACACATTTAACTACCACCTTTCTTTGCTGTGACAGAATTTGAAGATGACAGCCCTAGCTTTGATGTCAACAACAACGATAGTAACAGTAACATAAGCGACGAGAATAACAACGACAAGTGCATGGTGGAAGTGAAGATCAAGGAAGAGAGGATGAGCCCGGAGACCTGTCAGTCCGCTGACCACGAGTCACCAGACCTCCTGCAAAAGAAGCGCAACATCCGGGAAACCAGTGATGGTGAGGATGAGGACAGCGTTGAAAACTCGCCCAAGGTTCCTCGCAGTTTGTCTCCTGTCCGAGATATCACCACATTTAAGATGTCTCTTGAACTTCTGCAGCGAATCTTCCCTCAGCAGAGCCGAGGAATCCTAGAGCTTATATTACGAGCATCTGATGAGGATGTTGTGAAATCGATCGAGTCTCTTCTTCCCGAGACGAACCCGAGAATTTTTGGTGGTCCGTTCGGCCTCCGGGGCCTCTCGTCTCAACAGCCAAACTTACCTCTGATCCAGTGTGATGGCCGTGCCAAGTCTGCTTTTTCGCCCATAGCCAAGAACCACTTATTCTTCAAGCCGGGATCATATCCTGCGCATGCGCCATATTCACATCCCTCTCCTAAAAGCCCAACTGCGCGTGCGCCAAGTGCTTTTCAGCCCGTCGAGGGATGCAGCCCAGAGTTGAGCCCCTCAATGAAAGAACGGTTTTGTTACCCAGTAGGAGGTTATTTGCCGTATAGCCGACCCGCGTCAGCTGCTCTGCTCTCCTTGACAACGCAACAACGAAACACGGCTCATGGGTTCTGTGTGCAGTGCGGCTTCACTGTTAAGTCCGGAGACAAGTTTTGCTGTGAATGCGGCAAATCTTTAGTATAACTAAGAAATTAAATCAATTGCACTAGGTTAATAGCAATTAATTTATTATAAATAAACTGTTTTTGTGGGTAATAATTTACTCGAAAAGTAATTTTTCGCAACAGACGTATCTGCACGAGTGTTGAAACTAGAGTTTGTTTGTTTGATTGTGAACTTGTTTGCCAAACGACTTTGGGTGCCGAATTGAGGCTAAAACTAATTTTTTGAAAGCAAATCGAGCTATTTTGTTTTCCAGCTTTGGTTTATTTTGTTTTGAAGATGTTATTTTCTCCAATGGGTATTGGAGGAATGCAAGTGGTGTGGGAAACACAATACAGTCCTTCTCTTTTACCTGAGCTCAATAGGAAACTGACATATCTATATATAATATTAACCAAACAGGCGAATAGCACTTTTCGCGCGCTCTGATTGGTTCATCAAACACCGAATATCCTGTGCTATTCACTTCCGTCACTCATGCATGAAACGAGCGCGCGCGC